>JAUYWI010055856.1:0-16917 GCA_034780595.1 Parotoplana pacifica
GTTGTTTTCGATGCGAAAACAACATAGTTGTGTGAAAATTTCAAGATTCTCCCAGACTAAACTGTTTGCTGTTTAGGTATTTTGAGTAAAACGCATTTTTTTTCAATACACAATGGAATGTTCTCAAAAAAGGGCACATGGTCTTAAAATATTTCCAATATCTGTATTGGTATTTTCATAAGCAGACCTTGTACAAATATCCGCATAACAATAATAATTTTCTACAAACAGCTATTATCACAATTTATCTTCAGAGTTATCGAAAATACAGGTGCTCCAAAAAACATAACTGAAAATATGGTCAATTAAAAAACGTTGTTAAATGAACACAAATATGCCTTTTCAGTAAATGAAGGACACCGTGAACATCTTCTGTAAAAATTAAAAAACAACTATGCAACAAATTTAAAAATAATGTTTGGAACATTTGACGAAATTCCCTGTGGTAGTGGAAGATATTCTGGAACACTAGCAATAAAAGCATCTAATTTGTCAACTGTAAATTTAATCTTTTCACTAAACTCATTGTCAGCAAACTTGATATAAAGACCAAACACAAAAGGTAATTCCTTCCTTGCTGCATCAGTTTCTCTAAAATCTGGATCAAGAAAACACATCACTCGAATTTGACCACTTTTCTGTGAAGTTAAGCGAAAGTAGCCGATACAATGATAAAGTTCCGTGGGAAACACCAGACAGGCACTTGCAACATCATAACCACTACATTCTCCTTTCAATAGAGCCTCCCAAGCACATTTATTGATTCCGTATCGTTTGTATCTCTCGTGCTCAACAAAAGTCCAGCTTCCATCCTCTTCAATTATTGACAGAGGACCCCACCCAGATCGAAGGTGATGACGTGATCCTCGGAGTTCCTTTATCTCTGATAAAGCAAAGATATAAATTAGTGAAGTCAATAAGACAAAAAAAGTAAAAATCGGAAAAAAGCACAATTTTTACATGCAGTTAACTTATCATATTTAAATTTATACTAAAAGTCATAAAACATTCCAGGGATCCTATCTTTTTATCCATATATTGTGAATAGAAATGATAGTACCCAGAAGTAGGAAATTTGAGAACAATAACCACTCGCATACAGATTTGTTTTGGTAAAAAAACCATATGAGGTTAGAGGGTCATCAAAACCAACTAAGAAGAATAAATGTGAAAGTAATATTATTTCAAGATTTTATTGTTTATTGATTATACGTATAGTTAATTTCTTTTCTTTTTTGTTTGTTAAAATACTAAACCCTTAAATCTAGTTTAAGCATTTAATTTAATGTCTCAAGGTCACCATATGTTTATAGATAGAAATAATGGGAGCCCTTGATAACTTGGATTCCTAGTCCAAAATGAACGACAATAAAAAATAATAACTGCCAGCAAAAAATATGCTTATAGTCGATCTGTAACAGAACGCCAAAATCTAATGGATCTCATTAAAAAAAATTTAATACTTGATTTTAATTATCACAAAATATTAAATAAATTGAAAGATTATTTAAAAAAACTTACCATCGGTGTAAGAAAATTTCGTCACATCTGAAATTTGTTTAAAAAAAGAGGGAAAGTCATTAAAATGCTTCCTATCAGGAAGCTGTGCCCCACAAATTTTGTGATTATATAGATAAATCAATAAAAATCTACAAATTCAGAAAGGCTATACATAAACCGTATTTAGGGGTTTCTCAAACGGCCCTGTTAAATACATGATAGTGAATGTCGAATAATCTTTCCAAGGCACTAGTGTAGCTAAATCGATACACCAAATGCTGTATAATTTATGTTTTTTTTATTTATTAAAAAAGTACAATTTTATTTTAATAAGCGCGTTATTATCAGGGTTGATTTGAGATGTTAATTTCTAAAATCGGTTTATAAATGTGCCTATAATGTCATTACAGACAGAGAGATATTCAGTTCTAGAAATGTCATATCATAATCAAACTAAAGAGTGATGCCTGACTGTTTTAAATAAAGCAAATCATAATAAAATCGATGACAAAATTTAAACATGAAATTATTGTGCAATACAAATCATTAATATTAAAAATGGCAGACATTAATTTGCAATAATCCATAGTCAGTATGCTACTTTCTTTATCTTTAAAACGGTCTACATTTCTGCGCCACTCTGTATAAATAGATTGGGGCTCACCTTTCAGTTCAAGTCTATCATCAGCTGCTTTCATTTTAAGGTTGGCATTAGCTTCTTTAAGTCTATCATTGTCAGCTTTCAGTTCAGTGTTTATAGCTACAAATACAGATTTTAATATTAGAATAATTTTCCGAGGAATCCAAAATGTTTTGTGACAGTAGTGAAGTAGGTATATTCGTGGATGCCAAATTACGAGTATTGTTGCTGGTGTACAAGTACATAGGCTAATGTTCGACTTTTGTAAGCTTCTGCAGTTGTGTAGCTATACAAACATAAAGTTATATTTCAACAACTTTACAAGGATAATATCTGTGTAGACACACATCTCAATTATTCAACAAGTGAATCGACCTTATCATATTCAGCTCAGTAGAAAATTTACCGTGAAGATAGTGATCAAGTTATCCTCAATTTATACTCAACGCGTATTTTGGAGTTAAGCTGTACTTCATCTCCATAAAATGAAGTTTGCCTGAGCGTATTTTATCCAGATAAAGCGAAGCATGACTTCAAAATCTGCTTTGCTGCGCGTGTTTATGTAGCCCTTCTCAACTTCAAAATACACGTTGAGTATAAATTGGCCTTATCAATACCTCCAGATGGCTTCTCAACAAACAAATACCACAATAAGATATTTTATAACTTTATGTACTCACTGCATCTTTCAACATAAAATCCAAATCTTTTCAGGTTAATAAAACAATACAGAGTAATTTTATGGCTTCACCAAGTATAGACACTTGTTACTGGTATTAATTTTCATGTCACCAACTGTGACAACAAATTATAAAGCTCAGTGCCCTCATCTTTCATCATTAATTCTTTTGTACACTATGCATAGAATATCAAAAGAGTAAACTAGGTAGCTGACAATACTGGCTCAGTTTGATATTACTGTGTAGAGTGAAAACATTGATAACGTTTTATAAAAATGTAGTTAATATAGTAACAAATATATTCAAATATTATTCAATTTTATTTATTAATTTATACTCCTACTCATATTCTTTTAACCAAATAAGTGTACATATCTAATTTAGTAAACAATGCATAAAAATGAATTTACCCAGAATTTACTGTGAAAATGTGGTGGTTGTCTCCTATCATATCTGCAATAACTCTGATATGAATGGAAATTTTAATTCTAAACTATTGTTTTATTTCCATTCATACCAAAATAAATTTGCACATTTGTTATACTACTAAAACTTTTAAAATTCGTATTTAATTATTTCATGCTAAGAGTATCAAATGACACTATAAAAAGAATTGTACCTAATTTTTTCTTTAAAAAATAATGCCTCATAAAAGATCAACCTGCAGACATGATTTTTAAAAGAACTTAGAATTTGGTAGTAACGTAAAAACAATTTAAAATAAAGTTAATTTATCGAAATATTTCGGTACGATGTACCTTTCTCAGTTATTTATTATTTTGAAAATAAATTTAAAATACTAAACAAATCATAGAAACAATTGTTGAACAAAAATCAACAAAATACACAATGATATACAGAAAGCAAAGTTTAACAAGACAAAAAAAGAAATTAAACTTTCCCACAATTAAGATTCGAAAATTGACTCTTCTTCACGCTGAATCCTGATGACTAATAAAAAGTTCTTAGTTTTTCGTTGAGGAGTTTTAACATTTGAATTTTGTTCTACGATGTAAAAATTATGGTATTTTTGACTGAAATGGTTGGGAACACCATGGTCATTATAAGTATTACCTAAAACTTTTCTTCGTATAAAATAATTAATTTTCGTTCGATGTCCACAAATAATTTATTTAGTGACGTTTTGGTTTCACTGCAATACCATAAATTACATTTTTGCATTGAATTCCGTAAATTCAATTCGAAGAAGAGCAAGAACTATCATTATGGACATAGTAAGATTTGTTCTTAATATTAATCAAATTGGATGCTAAAAAGAGAGAACAACACTTACAGGTTTTATAACAGCATTTGCAATTATTTATATTATTAGATGTTGCAACGTCATAAAAACTGTAAATGCTGTTCTCTTTTTAGAATCGAATTCATGACGAAGTAAGATTAGAATGAATCAGAGGTTCTTTAAAAATTGAAACAAGTGTATCAAACTGTTTAATAAATATGTTACCGAGATTGTGAATACGAGGATGAAATTGGTTTTACAATTTAGAAGCCTGTTTCTATCGACTAACAAAATCTCAATACAATAACGTTCAATAGTTCGTAAGTTAAAATTTGTATTGATAAATGGGTTTTAATATCGAGGGATCTTCTTTTATTATCATTAAGATCGGAACAAATACGTACTTTTATCAACTGATTTTTAATAATCCATTATTACAACTATCGGCTCGTATGGGAATGGTGCCTTACAGGAAAGATCCCAGATAAAAAAATATCATCAAGAAAACGAAACTAACAAAAAGGACAAAGATCAGTTTGATTATAAAAAGTTGAAAGCATATTTATTTCAAAATCAATCAAACATAAAGTGAGACGCGTAACAAAGAGCCAAATTTGGAGAAAATATTTATCATTAAAAATAAAATTAATCTTTTCAGAATTAATTTTACAAGATCGGAATAATTCTAGTAGGCAAATTCTTACATACTGAAAGAGAAGGAGCATTATAAGTCTAGGTGCAGCTTGCTATGCCATCGTTAGGCTCAATAACAGTACAGAGGTTACGAACATCAGCAGAAACAAGAATAGAATTATTATTAATTTTGTAAATTATGAAAGTTTCTTCTCAGCAGCATATTGAGATGAATTTAGAATGCTGAACACGTAATGTGAAAAGCAGAAAAGCGCAATACGTGTTCAGCATTCTAAATTATTAACTTTAACTGACTAAATTTCTTTAAAATAGTAACAAAATCCACAAATTTAGATATTTTTTCTGTAGCGCAATTATTATAAAGATTTTAGGAAGACCATAAAATAAGGAAGTACGTGAATTGGCTGGTCGAATCTAATTTTTTTTATCAGAAAGAGATTTAATTGATGGGCGGTATTTGTCGATTATGGCATTCAAATTGTTTAGTGTCATATATAGATCTACTATCATAAAATTCCGTATTAGATAACATGCTGAAAATTTCCTATGTAAAATTGGCCACATCCAAAACCACAATAGCACAACCTTTATCGGTGGGCTTAATAATTATGTTTTGGTCACTTTGAATTGCATCGCGTTTTTTAGAAGAAATAGTATGAACATATATATTGGTTGTATTTGAAGCCGCGACAAGTTTGATAAAACTTTCCAAGCCGCTATCTCTGTTTGGCGGAGGGGTCCAAGAATTAGGTTTAGCATTCTTCATTCAATTGGATTGTAAATAATCTTCAGGGAATGAAGAATCATACAAAATTCTTTTAAATAAAGCCGACGCAAAAATGACATCATATCACTAAGAAATTTAAAATTGATGAATCTAGTATGTGTCGGAGAAAATTCCAGACCAAGTTCCAAAAGATTCTTTTCTTCTGTAGAAAAATATTTTCTTTGAAAAGTTCACAACCAATTAACATTTAATCCATGTGTTTTACTTTGAAGAATACGATTGGAGCAATAGTATTTATTTGAGACTAAAATGTCAGACTGAATTTCACTTTCATCATTATTAAGCACAGAGAAGCGATTAGTGAGCGGTAATGAAGATACTGATTGAGTACATTGAGTGATTCACAAATTGTTTTTCTTGAATTTATTTCAAAAATATCATTTACAAGAGCAGTTTATGGCTATTTATACTTAGACTTACTTTTGAGAAATTCGTTAGCTTCACTTAAAGCTCTTTTGTCATCTACAAATAGAATGGAAATAAATACACATAAGATTGTTACATGTGTGAACCACAAACTCTAATAAGAACATTGAATCATGGGATAAACAAAATGACTGTTAATTATCCAATAACAAACACCTATTATCTTTTATGATTAGAATGTAACAAAATAATATTGAAAAATAAAAGCCAAATTGCTCCCCTCAAAAAACGCTGTTTGGCATCTCAGTGATCAAAGAATGCAAGATAAAAATCAGGAACTGGTTCAGTTTCAACATTCTCATACAATCCCCCACAAGACTTCAAATAAAAAAAGGTACTTCATTAAGAAATTAGCTGGTGTCTCCAACCTCTAGAGACACTTCAAATATATACACAAATTGAGAACAAACACTGGTTAAGATCTATTATACCAACATAGTTTGTGCTAGATAGTTTCAGAAATAGATAGCAAGCTCTGGGCCCTTTACAACCAAAATAGAAATCTTCATGAACCATAAGAAACTAGGGTAATTTTTGTGGGTACATTTTCTGGATATACAACCCCCAAGTGCTCCAAAATCCATTGATATGACAAGCAAACATTCTTACCTTTCAAGGCAACATTTTCTCTTTCTAAAGTTGTGTTCTGAACTGAATAAAAAACAAGATATTAATTAATTAGAAAAATATAAAAGATATGCCCTAATAAAATAGTACAATACTCACTCTTGAGAAATTTATAGGCTTCTTTTAATGCTTCATAATTGTAACCTGTGAACAATATGAAAATATAAACACATCAGCTACAAATTGTAACTAAAATTCTCCTAATCAACTATCTGAGGAAAAAACTTTGACCTATCTAAGGGCAACCTATTGGACCACTGCTATTGGACATAAGCCTTTTTTCTACTAAATAAATATATCAGTTTTTGATTTTGTAGGAACTCCTAGACATTTACTAGATATAGTCTGAATTTTTCTGATACAGGAAAGCAAAACTTATTATGTTACACTGTCTTACTAAATTGTTGAATTTCTGTATCATCCATTTTTGAATCTAAAACATATACCTAAATGAATGTAGCTAAATATGTACATATATCTAAAATTGTATTTGAATAATCCAAGTATGATTAGACATTCTATGGTTTTAAAAAATGTACTACAATACAAACTGTTTATGGTTAGTTAGCAATACTGTGGTGATAAAGATTGACACTTTTTCTGCTACATAAATACGAAAATAGAAATGTTAACCCTATTTGTCAAATAAAAGATTTATTTTTGGAGCAGCAGGTGACATAAAGGTCTATTAGGTAGACTATTAGTGCATAAAAGTCACCATAATTTAACACATTTCAAACTTTACATGCAATTTAATTTTTATTCACCAGCAAAGCCACTATGAGACTGGTTTCAACCTCTGGATTTATCAGTCATAGATAGGCTCGAACCTTGACCCTCTGGTGTGTAAGGCAGTTAGTGAATGTGAGTGCACAGTTGTCCTTATAAATTCACCAGCAGCTTGGATAGCTCAGTGGGTAAGACACTCGCTTAACACACCAGAGGGTCAGGTTCGAGGCTACCTATGACTGATGAAACCCAGATTCATAGTGTCTTTGCTGGTGAATAAAAATGAATTTGTTATATTTCAGCTGTGGGAACACCAATTCATTTATATGTAAATATTCAGGTACATGGTTTTTAAGCAATAGATACCAGATTGGTACCCAAACTTTAACTAATTTCAAAGAAGTTTGCCACACTAGAAATTGATTTTTGTTTAGTTGTTTAGTAACTGCCTAGAAACAAATGTTAGTAGCATAAAATAAAACTTTACTAATTGAACTGAAATTTGGACAAATGAAACAGAATAAATTTGGCAGTGATTATAAAAGGAATTAGATTAATAGCATATATGGTTTATAAAATATATTATTTTAACCCTTCATTAGCAGAAATGAGTACAATTGCACTCATCCAATGTTAAGTAGTCTCTATATAAAATATTGTACAACAATTTGAGTATATATTCTAGATGTTTGGCTGAATTTGTACTATAAAACAATTTCATTGCCAACTATACCATATTATAGGTAACAATAAGGTGTGCACAATAGTATTCATTTCCACTATTTTCAACACTTTTTTGCAGAATTCTGGATTCATTTCATACTGGTAATAATGCACACCTCAGAAAAACTATTTTTATTGTAGGTTGAAACATGAAATACAATAAGTGCAATCTAGGTGATCATGAATGGATAAATACAATGTCTATATTACATAACAACCTCCAGCATGACCTTGCACATTTTGTCCATAATGGTTTACAATGCCTTGGTCATGCAAGCAGCATTGAATTTTGACAGTTCTATTTCCAAAAACTCTGTCCTGAGGGCTTCCATTTGTGGGACAAGTTGATATCTGGTGAGTATGGCAGTTGTTTAAATAACCCAATATTCTTCTCCAAGATGTAAGTAGCCATTAAATGTAAAGCATGAGGGTGGACATTATCATGCATGAGTCACATGCTCTCAGGAAGAATAAGGTCACATGTCATCCAAGAAATGTTTATAGCTAATGAAGAAATTTGATGTAGATCTATGAATTCACATTTTCAAATCTATCCCAAACTTGGAAAAAATGGTATCCACACTGGGTGATATTTTAAAATCATAGATATTATGTAACTGCATATCTGTTTATAAAACTAGTATTATGGATTTTATAGCAGTACACCATTTCTGGACGGTATAGTTTATAAAATCTATCTCATTCAGTTTTAGTATAAATTACATTGACAAACATATAAAATAGTGGATATAAAACTTTTCAACACTATTTTCATGAAAATATCTGTGAATAATCCAAAGCTCAAATTATAGGCAGTCTGGAAAAATTGTACTTTAATCCAAAATAAAATTTATTTTAGAAAAATTTTTGCAAAATATTTTTCAAAATACAGCACAAAAAATTCATATATAAACCCCTCTTATGTCAATAATTTTCTGCATGTATTTCTTCCTTTGCAGTAATGGCATCTCCATTTTTGGTACTGTAAACATTGGCAGTTGTTGAGACAGAAATTCAATATCATCCTTCATCTGAAGCAAAATCATCTAAGATGGATACCAACCTTGGAAAAATTAAGCATTTGCATAAATTAAAATCTTTTGAGTAAGGGGACTGCCTCATGAGTAAGGCAGTCTGTATTGGGGTTTGGCATTATCAAGTTGTAAATGCATATTTTCTGGGTCAATGAGGTTTGGGTTATTCCTTAAAAATCCATTGATTAATAATAGACAGCATACATATGACAACCAAAACCTTTTGTAAATTTCTATTTATTCTTCCACTGTTCATACTAATAAATCAATGAAAATTGTTTGCATTGAAAACTGGATGTTACTTCACCTGATTGTATTGACAATGTTGATAATTTAATTGCATCAAGTCCAATAAATAAAAATCTTATACCAGAAAATGAGACTGTCCAGATGTTCAGGATGCTTCAGTTCCAACTTCAAAGCTAGCTAAAATTGATCCACCAAAAAAAGAATGAGATCATTCTAACATTTTTCAGTCAAATTGGTGAATTTTTTTTTGAGTACCACACTATATCTTCAGAAAATAGTGGATTCTTCATCACCCATGTTGGAAAAAATGGTTAGAAATCAAACCAGATTATGAATTGCCTAATATTATGAAATTCAGATGCAGGATATACCACAAGTATTATGCAAAATACTTGGATCTGAAATACAAACCACAATTAGCAGAATATACTAAGTTGAGAAATAAAGAAAAAGACTGAATAAAAAATTATGTGAAGATATTGGAACATGAGTTCAGAAAGGAAAATACAAAAATCAGTACAGTATTGATTCCTGGGCTTATGGATGTGGAAAGACAAAAGTATTATGCAAAATACTTGGATCTGAAATATAAACCACAATTAGCAGAATGGACTAAGTTGAGCAATAAAGAAAAAGACTGAATAAAAAATTATGTGAAGATATTGGACCATGAGTTCAGAAAGGAAAATACAAAAATCAGTACAGTATTGATTAGGATCAACAATTAATTGCTGGGCTTATGGATGTGGAAAGACAAAAATATTACACTTACAAGGCTATGACTATAAATAAATTAACCAAAGTTCAAGAAGAAAAAATTGTAGTTGGGAAATACAGAGTAACAGCCAATATGATATGAACAGTTTATGCTGAAGCAATGATGAATATTCCCTTTTATTCATATCCAAAAAATTACTTGACATATTAGAAAAAAATATTTGAATCTTGGACTTCCAGTTGTACCAAAGAGCTTCTTTAACAAAGTTTTAGTCAAAATTTTGGCTACTAAAACCTGCCAAGGATAGAAGAAATGGATATATTATATGGACCATACTAATCATTCAGATTTCTTCTTTAGTTCAGATGTTGAAAGAGGATTTTCAGCACAATAATATGATAGGTCATCACTCTCTGCTGCAACAATCAATTGATGCTCTATTACAAATAAGAATAAATGGTCCTAAAATAAAGAATTTTAATGAATATCAAAATGCCTAATTCTGGGAGAAGTCTGGACATTAGTTAAGCCTAAGGGATTTTGGTGATATAAATTATAAAAATCAATAATTAATCTTAATTTGAACAGAGAAACTACTTCTATGATGCAATTTTTAAACTAAAATGCATATAATGAATATTGAAACAAATACCTTCCCCTATACAAGATATTTTTATTATACACATATTCTTGTAAAAGTTGGAATTTTGTTCAAAATCCCTTACATCCAGGAATAATATCATCCCTGTATAGCCCATAGGCTGTGGTGCACGACATCATTCCCATAAGGTGACGTTCATGGGTTACCAGGCTATATAGTTAATTTGTCAAAAATCAAACTCATTGAAAGACTAATCTAAACGAATCCCTACTGAAGCTGTATATTGTTATTTCACCTGACTGATAAAGTGGAAAGCTAAGTGTGTGTGTGTAACTGGAAATACATATATAATATCAAAAACGAATTGCCATGAACGCAATTAGGTTGACATTTCTAATTTATTTCAATTAAATATTGTGATATTAACGGATATTTTTTTATTTTAATAATATACTGCCATCTGATTGGTTGACCTTGAAATTTTTGAAAGTTTACCTTTTAATTAAACGGTTGCAATAAACAGCATTATTTGTATTTGAGGAATTCTTCAAATCAATGATGTCATAGTTTGTTTATCTAAGTCAATACACTAAATACATTAACTACGATATCAATGCACTAAATTAATTAGATTATTTCTATTATGTAAATTGAAAATGGATCCTTAAATATTTGAGATAATATCATACATACAATTGTGAGTTATAATCATTTTAATTTAAACTAAATTTTTGTGTACTTTAGAATTCATACAGTTAAGCTCAAAGACAAGCAAACACACAACGTTGACCACCCTTACAAAAATTTATCTTTATATCAAATGAAGGGGTATAAAAACTGATTGCGTAAGACTTCGATTTTCAAGGGAGAAAGTATAACCATTAGATTATTAAATATCATTGTCTAAAAAACATTTCAAAGAATATGTACCACCAACTGAGTTTTCATTTCTTCGCTATACGATTTCTGTTAAAGTCTCAATGATGGGCAGCTGTAGTACGAGTATTAATATTAAACTTTAAGATAATTTCCATAATACAGAACTTAACCTACCTGATAGGTCGTAATATGGAAAATAAAATATTATGAACTATCGAAGACACTCAATCAACCAGCGAAGAATTTCACAAATCATATATAAGTAGCAGACGTCGAAAAAATGGTCTCTATTTTTTGGACCCATTGGGCCGACTACTATAGTAGTGGGTCCAAAAAATAGCCGACCCTTAAACCTGTGACCCAGGAAAGTGTGTATTTCCCAAGCTCTCCATGGTCCTTTGGCTAAGACTGGCTTCTATGTGGACACCTTGACCACTTATCAGGTGGGTTGTCTAGTCTCTGAACACTTTCGGAACTGTCCACCAAGTGTGTCACGACCGGGGCTCGAACCGGGTACCTCCCGATCCGTAGTCCAGCGCGCTACCCATTCGGCTGCTCCGAAAAAAATTGGTCGTTTGTTTTATTTAGCTCAATAATATAATTTTTAGGTATCATTTTCCAAATTGTACATTTGATTTTTGAAATTCTTTTTATTATCTTCGCCACTTAATCGTCTCCTAATAGTCCCACAAAAATACTAATAATATACCTACTATATTTCTCATAAAAAACGTAGGTACCTAGATAAAAGACAAATTATTTTTGTATCAATGAACACAAAAAAATATCAGCTTTCTTGATAATCGGTTGTCTTTTTAGTCTGAGCAATTTTTAAAACAATAATGAAAACGAAAAATTATGGCCCGCATGACGTTCAGGAAGTACATTTCATACAGAATCTACTAATCAAAGATATTTTCTATTAATTTCTAAATATTTTATGATTAGAAACAATATTAACTTAAAAATATAAAACTAAAATTGCCAAAACAAACATATTTTGCTGTTAAAAGATCTACTCGTAGCTGAAGAACAAGTATTAGAGTGTACCTAAATTTATTTATAAAAAACGTTTAGTTCAATATTTATTTTTAGCAGTACAAAATAATTTCATAGTTTAAAAATAGTAGATAGGTATGTCACTAAAATGGAGCCATTAAATATTTATATTCTCAAGTTGAAGGATCTAAAACATAAATAGAAAATACTTTTTAAGTAAGATATAAATTTCGGATAGAATTTATTGACTAAGGTTTACAAAATATGTATAATTTTTTTATGAAAAGAATAGGGAAAGTATGAGAAAGTGTAAAAGATCACTAAGAAAATGAAAAAAATGTCAAAGTTTTATCTTGCCCATGAGTTGTGGTTTTGTGTTGGTAGCTCTTTGACTTATGGTGTATGTGTTAAAAGTCTGGCTAGAAGGTACTATTAGACAAATTTACATTTTCTATTGCGTCTATAGTCTACTTTAGCTAACTGTCTTAAACAATAAAAATAGTATATGTGTGTCTAGTACCCATGAAACTAGAAACAACTAAAGCTTAAAAGTATTATAAAAATGCCTGATAAAATTAGACAGGTTGAGATAGCGTCAACAATCATAAAATTTAATAAATTACATTTGCAAACAATGAAAAAACGTACTATTTTCAAATAATTATAAGAAATATGTACAATAACAAAATGAATGAAACTTACAACAGGAGCTTGCAGCAAAGCATATTGTTTCATTTGTTCTCGAAGGCCATATGAAGTAGATAACTTCTAATTTACAAAACAAAATGTTTTAATGAAAAATACTAAATTACTTCTTTTTTAAATACTCAAAAACACTTCAAATGAATGGCATAAAATTTGGCACTGTTTACTAAAATAATTTTAAAAATTCAATTAAAAAAATATATGAAACAGATTTCTTTTAAATTCCAATGGTAATGAGATTTTTATAAAGAAATATTGATCCACATAAAGTTATGAAATGTTTTATGTCAAATATAAGAAAAAAACTTAATTTCCTAAAAATATTAAAAATTTATTATAATTCCTTCATGATATATTTACTTTTTATCTGATATGTTATTAGCGTGCCATTGATTTTTGGTCAGACCTGATTCATTGTTAAAAATGGATAAAATTAATATTTTCAAAAATTATGGATTTCTATTATGTAGTTCCTAGTGGAACTATACGCCACATTTGACATAAACCAGAAATTTAATTTTTGGACTTATGATGTTATCGTCTCCTAGCTCGGGCCCATTATTGATTTTTTTCAAGCAAAAAGCTGTCTATGCATCTTCCTAAGATACCCAAGTACCAAATTTTAGCTCAATTGTCCTCCAACATCTATGGCCTATAAAAAGTTTTGAGATAACTTCACTCTAGGTAATCAAGAAATTATTTAATTTACCTATTAGTAACGTAATAGTATGTATGTACTAAATTTCTAATAGATATATTTAAATTTCACCAACCTGCAGTTTTATCAGAGTTTTTGTTGTATCAAAAAGTTTCTTAGAAACCGAAGTAAATTTCTCGTGCTTTTTAGTAAGACCTCGTTCTTCAAGAACTTCATGAACCACTTCTAAAAGTTTCTAAAATAAACCAATGATGATAAATGTTGACAAGTGTTCCTCATTTCTGTATAACTATCATTAATCTCAAGCTCAACCAAAAAAATTATTTATCGAATTATGGATATTTTAAAACCAACAAGTTCTCATCATTTCAACAAAACCTACCCGATTGTGTCGTACACTACGCGGTTCCTCTACCACTGTTTTTTCTTTGTTGGCACCCGAATGTCTTTTTTCTTTCTTTGTCTCCGACAACCTGTTCGTATGTCTTTTCTCTGTCTTCGCCTCGGTAAAATCCTTTGCACCTTTTAATCGGCCGTAGTGATCTGCTTTCTTGGATTGTTCCCTGAAACTTAGTTCGTTTTCTTTATTACCCAAAGAACTACGGTGTGAAAACGAATATGCTGAACGAGAAGCAGGAATGTCGGTACTGAAACTACGGTCTAACTTCTTCGTTTCCAAGTGTGACAATATTTCTGGGTTAGAACAAGGATTGTGCTCTTTCAGAGGCAACGCAGTAGTTCCGTCATGGTGCGATTGTGAGTAGCTGTAAGATTTTACAAGTGTCCGATCTACAAAAACACAAATATAACCTGATAATAGAAAAATTTCTTGAAATTTATTATTTTTATGTGTAGGACCATAGATAATACCAGAGTAATAAATGACTATTCTGTGGATAAAACGAGATGTCTCTCCACCATATATATTGTATATTACTTTTATTACATATGCTCTACACACGTACATTAGTCGTACAGGGCGTAAATATTTAGTCGGATCAAGGAACATATTCCAAAGTGGCTACTCAAAGGCGAGAAGCGTGGACACAGTTCTTCGGTGACCAAGCACTATCTAGACCTTAACCGTAGGTATTCCTAATAGGGATAACTTTTCTTTCCTCTTTCAAGCGAACTCTGAAATTTGTGTGTATGCTTGCCTTAGACTGGTATTAACTATTTAGCTGAATTATTCGCAGTAAGGTATGTATTCCCTGTGTAGTGTTCTTTTTTATTTTAATTAGGCTGATTGTTTGTTAAGAGTAATGTTCTGACATCATCTCTAACGTCCTATTCTATTGTCAATTGTACACTTTAAAACTAATTGTTTGTAAGTATAAATTCATTTCACTGTTGGCAGTATAATTAAAAATCCTTATTTAAAAAGAAAACTGACTTCTAGGAAAAACAAAGTGCTATCAACAAGAAACATGGTGACACACTCACTGAACCATTAGAAGTTTTAAATCGATGGAAAGAGTATCGTGGACAGCATTTTCGTAAACCAGCAGAAGACTCTTACCACATTACAATCCCAGTCACCACAGAGAAAGAACCGGCTCCTCTGCTCTCAGAAGTGCAAAATGCCATAAAAAGGAAACTAAAAAATAACTAATCGGTAGGAATGGACGGTATTCCAGCAGAACTCATCAAATGTTCGGGTAACTTGGCAACTAAAACCCTTTACAATCTGTGTGCAGATCTGGAATACAGAACAATGGCCTGAAGCTAGGAAAGAATAAGAATTTGTTGTGTTCCACAAAGCAGGTAATCCGAAAGACTATGGTATTTACTGCACTAATTGCGCTCATACCACATGTCAGCAAAGTTTTGTTAAATATTTTGTTTAACCGCATGAAGGGAAAAATTGACAGAGAACTCCCAGATGAACAAGCTGGTTTCCGAGCAAACTTGCTGGCAATTCTGCAATTGAAAAGATAAATGGCATGTCAAATGGAGCCATCAACACCTTCATTGACTATAGCAAAGCATTTGATAGCGTTAGTCACAGTCAACTTTGGAAAATCTTATCAATGCTTGGGTTCCCAACTCATGTTATCAATTTGGTGAAGGCACTCTATCATAACCAAACCGCAAAGATTAGGTGGAATAATGATCATTCTGAAGTGTTTCCTGTCGGCAAAGGTGTACGTCAGGGATGTATCTTATCAACCCACCCTTTTAGTATGTATACTGAACAACTTATGAGAGAAGCAGAAATTAAGGAGTTTGGCATTAAGGTCTGTGGAAAGCTTTGATTGCGAGAAATCAGAAAGAGATGTAGGACATGATTGATCAAGTAAATAATGCTGTAAAGAGACGCCTCCTGAAATTGAATGCAAAAAAACCCAAAGTTATTGGAATTGGAACAGAGCTATCAAGAAATGGATAGGTTCAAATACCTAGGATCGATCAAGAAGAATGATGGAAGCTGCCTGATGGACGTAAAACAGGAATTGCTATGGCGAAAAAACTGTGTGAGATTATCTGCATTTGGAAGGACCGTGCGCTGCCAACTCAGTTGAAAGTGAGGTTGGTGAGAGCCCTGATCTGGCCAATCATCTCCTATGGTGCAGAAGGATGGACCTTAAACCTGGGTGATGAAAGGCTTATCAATGCAGCAGAGATGTGGATTTGAAGAAGCTACAGAGAGCATAGAATAAATGCTAGCATCTTTGAAAAGCTAAAAACATTCCTCCTCCTGTTAAGACCCGTTCGAAAAAGGAAACTATCCTTCCATGAACACCGATGTAGAGGGGGTTGCAACCTCACAAGGGCAATTCTGCAATGCCAAATGAAAGGCAGACGTCGAAGAGGTAGACCAAAGACCCACCAGAAAATGTTCTGGTCTGAGTATGGATTTAGTCCAGTCATACAACAAAGGATCGCCTTGCCTGGCGAAAGTTCAGCAATGAGGATACCCTCATCATCATCATAAAGATATTCATAAATAGGTATGTAGGTTGGGAAAGGGATTTTGTTGGTTTTTAGTTTAACACGCGCATTCTCGTGATATTTTTGTAACACGGACTCTCGTGGGGGGGTCTAATAGACCCTTTGTAATATTA
>JAUYWI010055867.1:0-29402 GCA_034780595.1 Parotoplana pacifica
GGGGGGTGGAGGGAATATATAACTTCCAATTTCATGTGTTGGAAATCTTTAACTTAAAATTTTGAAAAATAGAAATATTTATAGTTCCTTTAGAAGTTTCTCTCCCCCCCCCTCCAGAACCCTTGTTTGAAAAGAAAGTGTCAAATTGTTACCTGAGACCTTATTGAAGTATTTTTATATGGACATTCAGTACATTTGTAAACATATTATTGTACCTAGTCATAAATAATAAATCAAGTCCAAAATTAATTATGGGCAGGGGGCAAAATAATATGATTCCTCCCTGACAAAATATTGGGGAGATAATTATTCCACTTGCCACCTCCCACCGTTTTTGGTGCCTCTGACATATACATTTCTAAATTGATAATTCAATTTTATCTATAGGTAAATTTAGAAATTCTATTTCAAATTTTCAGTCAAAATGAGAAATGTAAAATTTCCTAAAATGACGTCATTGGCCATTAACTAAGGTTCAAATTACAGCAAATGTCATAGCAAAGTGATTTTGAATCAACCCTCTCTTACCTATTGAAATTTGATAAAAAATATTTAGGAAAAATTTAAAGACCAACACAAGTTACAATTTTGGATATGATGAAATAAGAACAACATATCTTTGAAACTTTACAAAAATATGTTTAAATATCTGTTGTTTTTATAATTTTTGTATGTATTTGGTTGTAGCCTACACTGAGGATATCATAAGGCCAGCTGACTATATTGGAAGAAACTTAAAATTGCATTTATAAACGATACATTTTTTAATGTCATACTTCAAACTTCACATGCATTTGATGAGGTCACAGGATCGCAAAATTAAGACATCAATACTCTGACAGCAAGAAATATTTTAAATATTGAATCTACAATAATTATTCATTTTACAAATTTTAATGGACCTACATCTTTTTGAAACAGCTGTAAATTTGTTACTTTCAATGTAGTCTTTTAGGTATCGGATATCCCGAATATGTATTGTCCAAAAATTAACCACATTCTCGAATAGATCTGAATGTGATATTTAATTTCATCTTATCTGAGAATTTTTGGTATTTCTCTTGTGATATACAATTTCTTGGATTGTTACAATAAGAGTCAGTAGGTTCACTTGGTAGAATGTAATAAGGAGAAGTCTGTAAAATATTATGCTAGATATCGTAAACAATTGATTTATATTTCACTACTATGTAAATAATTTGTAAAAGGTAAACCAACAGACTCATTTTTAACTTATTAATTAGAATGAATTTTACATAATATACCTGCTACTGCCATATTAGAATTAGATTACATGGATAATCTTTACCTGATATTTTCCTTTAAAACAGATGAAAATAGGTTACACTATCTTGATTATGTTATCTAGAAATATGTTGCTACTTCTATCTATCGTTAAATAAACGATATCAAATTTCAATTATCTAAATGATGGAATTTTATTGTACAATTTATGATTTTTTTCAAGATGTACAGATACACATTATATAACTTTAACAGACCTGTTTTAAAAGAGTTAACCATAATATACATAGTTAATTAAATCACAGTAAACAAGAGATTGAATCTATTGACACAAAGTTGTTTTAAATCCGGTCAGAAAACAATAATCACAGAATAAGTAACTATTACTATGTAATTTATGTATATAAAATTTCCAAATTCAAACCCAACTATCAAAAAGACAACTAGATATTTTGTAAGAAATATTTACTACCTACTACCTAACAAAGATGAAATATTTAAGATTTACAAATAAATAGAAAAACTATTTACAAAAAAATAACACCATTGATAATGGACACTACTAAAGTATCCGTTTTTAGAATTGTTTCCTACTTCACAACAAAACATATGAAATTCATAAATAAATTGTTACTGAAGATCACACAAAATTTTATAATACCTAATCGGTTATCGTTTTAGTTTACGATTAGAAATTTAGGCTCAAAATACTATTTTAGAAATTATGCTGCTATCCAAGTAAAAAGAGAACAAACCTATTAGTTTCCATTTACATTAACCTTAAAATGTAATTTCCTTAATAACCATTCATTGTATGTCACTTTTTTAGTGTATCGTCGTCCCAATGAAGACGGGTTAATAGTAAATATATACAGATATCTATGTAAGCAGTAGGTATAGAATTATTATACAGCAAATAGTACAATGTAAGATCTTTTATACACTTAGTTGATTATGGTTATGTGTAATATTATACAACATGTCTATAATTGCACTAAATTTTCAGAACATAGAGATTGAGGAGAAGTCGGTTTTGCTACCTAAAAAAATAAATATAAATTTGTATTTTCCTCAACAAAAGTATAAGGATTATAACAAAACATATTTTCTTCAATTGTTATATAAAATTCAATTGACTTTACAACTAGATTCCTAATTTATCTATTCCAGCTATAACAAACTTACATGTTCATGAAGTGTTCTGTGAACAGCAAGTGTTCTTGATTGGCAAAATCCTTTACCACAAAACTGGCATTTGAAAGGTTTTTCTTTGCAATGTATGTATCTAATAAATAGAAAACATTCTTATATCATTAAAACATTAAATTTTTCTCTAAATGTATATCAGTAAAAAAGGGTGTGTCCTACCTGTGATCTCTTAAGTGATCTTGCCTCCGAAATGCTTTACCGCATGTCTCACAGGGAAACGGTCTTTCATCAGTATGCGTTCTCTCATGAATTAATAAATTATAAGATTTAGTAAAATGGCGTTTGCAAAATTTGCAGATGTACTGTTTTCGCGTTCTAAAATTTAAAATACGAGATGTAATTTAAAATAAAACTACGTAGTAGGTACACATAATAAGTAACATATATACAAGTATCATATTCAAAAGTTTGAATGCGTAGTTCCATAAATTGGTTCCTGAATACCTATATGTAGAATAAAATCTTTACTGCAGCAAACAAACAAAATTTAAAATTTTCTTGCAAGCGTTCGACAGTAGGTACTAACATAATAAAATTGAATAAAATCTAACCAAAAGATGTGCAAAAATATGGCTTCAGCATAAAACAACAACTTTTCGAGATCACATCAAAACTATGTAATCATGAGTTCTACACCCAAGCTGAAGCACAATAAGATGTTCAGTTAAGCTTGGCGATTGAAAGTAGGTACTATCTAGTTTATCCGAAAATCAAAATACATGAAACAGTCCATTCAGAAATAAAAAATATAGAGTAATTAAAATGCAAAACAAAAACAAGAAATATGGTACAGGACCCTCGGCGGCGAGTTTTAATCAGGTTTGTGTGTACACAACCGTCACTCTTCCCATAATCTAGTTATTATTTAAATTGTAAAAGGTTAAATAAGCACTAGTTCAATTAAAAGGTAAATCAGAATCATTACCTACATTTATACCAACTATGTATATTCCTTATAGGTATAACAAATGTAATTGTCATGGTTATTGAAGAACCAATATGACAAATTATACCAAAATATCATAATTGTGGTTATTATAAGAAATGTTATTAGGAATAACTAAATTACTGCAGTTTTTGTAAGTCTACCAGAACTAGTATTACTAAATCTGTGGAGTAATATGGTTAGTTCTAGGGAAAAATAATAGTATTTGATAATTAATACAGAATTTATCATTATAAGATTGGTGATAAAATGAATTACTGTCAATATCATGAATCTGTTTGATGATGTAAGTAAAGCATTCATAAAATCAAGTATTAATAAAATCAATATTGTTATTACTAATCATTTTAAAGAAAGCTTTATTAATATCTTCTAGCAAAGAAAATACCATAAGATTTTAATAAACTAATAACATTCTTGATAAAACTTAACGTGATAGAATTTTATGAACTAAATACATTGTTGGAATTTAAATATCCATTAATATTTGGATTAAACTATTTAAATAACAAGTATTACCTAAATTATGTAAACCTGTTGGAGGATTGTGACAAAGTGTCAGAATTAACAACATTAACAGAAATGCTGACATCAGAATTATGAGGAATGGTATAATGAAAAGATTTGATAAATTCAGAATTACTATTAGCCTTAGAATCTGGAATATTAGGTATAGCATTGAATGGCATATATTAGATTTAGACTTAACACCAATATCAAAATTGGTAGAATCTAAAGGATTAGGAATAGAATTAAGGGTGGGTATTAATGCACAATTAACTAAATTAAAATTGACACTAAATTTATATAAATCAGAATTACTAATAATTTATTTAGAAATAATATCTTTATTTTCTTAATAGAAATTTAATATTATAACCACTGGTGCTTAATTTATTGTAAAGTATATTGAAAGGAAAAGTAAAATCTTCATGGCAGACACATTTAACGAGTTGGTAAAAACACCTAACTCTGTCATGGACTCTCAATCCAGAGATGCCTGATTCTAAGCTGAATATGTGCTCTGGGGAATAAGATGTTAGTAACGCCTATGTTTGGTTTTGTATTTCTCTTCTGAAAATAAAATTGATTACAGAAGAATGCAAAGTTATTGCTCCCTTTATCAACTGGAACAATAACATATCTTTCATGAATACTAAATTTGATTTATATATTGTGTATTTTCCGAGCTTTTTAGAAATGATGGCATAAGTATGAAACAGAGATGGTGACATATCTAGTTTCTTTTTTAGCCCATTTGAAAATACTGTTTTATTATTTGATTTTAGATAATGTAAAGTTTTTTTTTATCCTAAATTTAGCATCCTTCTCAAGAATGGATATAAGATTCTTGTCTGTAAAAATTAGAGCTAACCCCTGTCATTACATGATTAGATACAAGCAATACAATTATAATCTTTAAGATCAGGATTTGTGGTACAATCACATGAACCATTAGATGATTTGTGATAAAGTAAGATTATTAAGAGTATAGTTATAATTAAAAATATAAATACTGATTGGTTTATCATATTAAAATAAACATTAATCGGTTTATTATGAAATGAATTAGCTGGTATGATTATGTTTTGAGTTACAAATAGAACAGGTTCAGCATAATTATTTTTGAAGTGTATCTTTTGACACCCTTGAAGATTTTGAAAAATTCAAGATGGCTACCATAAATACCTATAGAAGTCCAAATTTCAGCTAAAGGATACGATTTAGAACATAATTAATAGAAATGAATACCCAAAGTTTTAAAAAACCCATCTTTCGAAGGTCATACAAAGTCACCTTATGACGTCAGACTATTTTTAGTCAGAAGCGTGAATTTAGGCAAAATGTAAAAATTTCATTCCCTATAAATGTATTTTAAAAGTTGTAGATAAATAACTCATATGTACATCCTTTGACGTCAATATTTTAATAATGGAATGTACACCTATGACGTCATAGACTACTATTATCCAGAAGCATGGGTAATATAAAATGAAATTAGTCATAATCGAGGACATTTTGTTACATATAAATGTATTTTAAAAGTTTTAGATAGCTAAGAGATCTTTTGACCCCAGTATTCAAACGATGGAATGTATACTGACGACGTCATACTATTTTTAATGAGAAGCGCGGCAAAATAGTACAAAAGATGAACCTACCCGAACATTAATGGAAACATCTTGTTCCATGTAAATGTATTTTAAAAGCTTTAGATATATAGATAATACATCTTTTGAAACCAATATTTAAACAAAAGAATGTATACTGATGACGTCATAAATGAGGGTTAGTCAGAAGCGTGGAAAAATAGTATAAAAAGGAATTTAGACATAGGTAAATGGAAACATTTTGTTCCATATAAGTGTATTTTTAAAGTTGTATTTTGCATACATATTTAACTGATAAAACGTTTACGATTGATATTAACCAAATATGTACACAATGGTTCTGAGATTTACTGGGAGTTATTTTGGGAGGTTCTTGAGGCCATAATATGGCTTCAATCATTTGAATATTTATATTCTAAAGACAAATTTCTATTCTTCCAGTGCTATTTGCTTATGCTTTTGTAAGGTACTAAAAGGAGATAAAGTGTCCCAGATGTTCTTAAAGCTATATGACAAGTCTTTAAAGGCAGAGCCATCATATTGGGTTTCTAAGCTTCTGTAAGACATTGGAGGTCCACAGAGATGCCTATAGTGGTTACGAGAATACATTGTCCCTAAGATATTAACTTATTGGATCGCCATTCTGAATTCAAGGACTTTGAAAAGGTTTTCAATTTTGCTCTGGGAATAATTTTCCACCACCTTGGCCATGGAGTACCATTATTTGAACTCAGAATATCGCTTCAATCATCTAATGTTATTTATTGAGATAATTTATACCGTAATTTGTCATTTGGAAGCTGGAGAACTAGCTTCCGGTAGCTTTCAGAAGTACTATGGACATATTTAGGGATCCTCAATATAATTGGATTAGAAAGATATGTAATTGTCTATAGAATCTAAAAATGAGAGAGTTGAAACTGATTGAAGCCACATTCTTTCTTTTTAAGTACTTGTCAAATAACTTCAAAAGCTTTTCAAAACCACTTTGGGTCACTTTGGTTCCTTCTAGTGCCTAACAAAAGCTTAACAACCTAATAAAACTAATATAATGACATTATATGAATAGAAAAAATCTATAGAATATAAATAAGATAAATGGAAGTAGTTAAAGCCATACTAGTGTCTCAAAAACCTGCTAAAATAGCTTCGACTAAATCTGAGTATACTTTTGGATTACTTTGGCTCTGATCTAGTACCATCCATAAACATTTTATCAGTTAAATTTATTAGCCATATATCTACAACTTTTAAAATACATTTATATGGAACAAAATGCTTTCATTGTCTAAATTCATCTTTTACACTAAAACTTGTTTATGACGTCATCGGTACGCATTCCTTCGTTTAAATATTGGTGATAAAAGACGTATCATCTATACATCTACAGCTTTTAAAATATTTATATGGAACAAATTGTTTCCATTATTGCCTTAATTCATCTTTTCAAAAGATGTTTTTTGACAACTTTGGGTATACATTTATATGGTCTAAATTACTTCCTTTAGCTATAATTTGGACTTAAATATTGATGGCAGCCATCTTGAATTTTTCAAAATCCTCCAAGGTGGCACCCGGTGGATTATCAATAAGGAATAAGAGATTCATAATATGTTAAGAACAACTATGCACCCCATTTTGCACACTTCAGCTAAAAATCCGCTTTTCGCCAACATACTTTAAAAAATGGTGGCAAGCAAATGTCGGTACTCACCTTCCAGGTCCACGTCCTCTCGGCTTTCTGATCGATTTTAGAGAATTGGAGAAAGATTCATTTAAATAATATTGTATAGGAAGATGTCGTCTACAAGTTTTAAAAAAACAGGTAAACATTTTAAAAAATATCACCACCGGTTTAATGTGGCAACAATACAAAATATATAAAACGTAATATTGACTAAAGTAAAATTATTGTTTTATTTACTAAATATTTTCTCTAAACTTACAAATCTCCATATTTCAATTTTGATGTATCAGCAGTAGGAACATTACTGGTAATAATTGCATCTTTTGATAAAGGTTCAGATTGTTGCTGACTGCATGAATTTGCTAAATGTTTGAAGTCAAATTTATCTAAAAAAAATAGCTTGAAGTCAGATTTTACACGTCTTTTAGACCCCCGCCCTAGTTTTTCCTATTAGTGTTTCTATACCTAAGATCATTAGGTTCAACCCAAACTTTTACACCTAAACTAAAAAAAAAATATTAAACAGATGTCAAATTTCGTGACAATCGGTTGAGGTGTTTTAGCAAAAAATAAGAATAGGGAAATGGCTAATTTCACCCCAACATACATGAAGGGTTATTATAGGGTGTCCGGAAAGGTATTGGTTTTTTAAATTACAATTATGAAATATTCTTTTATTTGGTACACAGGTACTTTGGAAACATTCATTGACAGAATTATTTTTTGAAAAAAAACAATATGGGGGGAGAGCTATGGCCGATAACGTTGTTGGATCCAAAAATAAAAATGTCCAGTTGACTTCAAATTTAGTATGTAAGTTCACTATGCGATCAGTAGCACAAATCCATAAATATTTCCTCAAAAATGTTTGAGTTTCGATTTGGGGGACAAAAATTTGATAATCAATATTTTTGCAGGCAAAATAAAATTGATTTTGGGGGAACCAAAATCAACCAAAGAAATATAGGTCTTTTCAAACATATAAATGTAACACTCATAAACTGTAATAAGGAAATATTATTTAGTTTAACAAATTAAAACCTCTTTCTAATTTAATGTCTAAAATGTAAAATATATTTTTTTTAAATAAACAGCAAGTACAGATTTCAAATTGGCTCTAAAAGTATTTTAAAGTAATGATTGGAGAATATATTTAGCAATTCAAGTAGTCAATAAAAGATAGGCATACCTGAGGACAATTTGGAATTAGGAAAATTGCTATTTCCAAAAATGTGTTTTTGTAGTGGTTTCCGACATATCGGCAAATTCGATTTACGTTTCAAATGAAAATCAGCTGGAGTATTTGAGTCGAATGAACACTTCAGATGGTTTCCTAAAGTTAGTAAATGAAATTATTAAATTTAATTAAAAAAATTAATACAACAATTCAAATGGTACGGAAATTTCAGTTGACACCATTCTAAGCCAATATACAATAGACTAATTGCTCGTAACTCAACTTTGCTAAAAGGCCTATGGATCATCACCATTTTGATCTCTGCTCATGAAAAAAAAGATTTTAAAGTTTAATCTCTCAAGATGACCGTGTGTACTCTATTACCATGTGGGTAAAAACATCTATTTAAATCAATTGGGTATGATTTCTATTTCAATTTAATGAAATACATAAACAAGACATATCCATTTTTACGAATACAAATAAATGAATGTAATGTACTACTTTTTAACAACATAATACAATATGAAGGCCATAGGATGAACATAATCCTAAAACAACATTTTATGAAATCTAGTTACCCCTAAATATGATTAAGATTAGTAACATGTTTTATATAACATAAGAAATTGTATAACCGTCAGAACGTTATATTTGCATTGCATACCTTGACGTTTGGAAACAGGTACGAAAGCAGTCTCCGGAAAGGATATTGTTTCTTTGATAACTGAATTGTCCAAGCTGTTAGTAGATGGTGCTCGTCGATTTCCAAAGGTAACAGACTGGTGAAAGTATTGTAGCCACATGTCAGTAATATTTGTATGATAAACTGGTAAAGATAAGGCTGTATTTGAAGACGAAGATGATGCACGTTGATAACGTTGCAAAGCTAAGATATTTTGTAGTGCAATGTAATCACTGTTCGGTGATGAACGAAAATATGGCCAATTTAAAGCTGAAATTAAAATATAATAGGTACTAAAATAACCCAGACAGTTGATTCTCACCTGTCAAGATTGATATGATATGATATGATATGATATGATATGATATGATATATGATATGATATGATATGATATGATATGATATGATATAGGATTTAGGATCTATAATACATATATGATATATTTGGCAGATCGGAGCTTCAATGATCACAATGAAAAATCAACTTTATATTTGTTTAAATATAGCCTATTCCATTCTTTTAATGTGATGCTTTGAACAATAGAATAAGTGTGTAAACCCTATTGAATTCTAGTAATATTTAAAAACAGTCATTCATTGTAAAGCATATCTTTTACCTTTTCTGGTGATCAATTCAGATATTATGTCGAGAATTTTCTGGTAAATTTCATAATTTTTAAAGCCTCAACTTCTGGGTTAATTGCATAGAATTTGGAATCAGAAATAGTACCCCTTTCTCCATCGAGTTCTGATGTAAATGATGGTTTAGTCTGACATCTATGACTTTTCTGAAAAATGCTAAAAAGCGTATTCTGTCAATTTCGGTTTAAAAAAAATTCAGCGGATTATCACGTAACCTTTAGACGACAAATAAAACATTTACATAAGAAAACCAGAAAGAGAACTTGGTACAGTGATGCCAAATTTTATGCAAATATGTTACAGAGCAGGGTACCCAAAGTCATGAAGGGTTAATAAATAAAATATAATAATAAGATCATAAAAACTTAAAATTCGCAGAGCGGGTGGTAAATTATTTAAATTAAAGGATCTACACACAAGAATTACTAATAGCCTTTAATATCTATCTTATTCGTGAAAATAAATGTATATATAGCTAGGTACATTAGAGAAAAATAGAAAAAACATCTTCAGAGTAATATTTGTTTGGTCATCTGTCATTCTTTATCGCCAAAACTGATTGATATTTTCAAAACAAACAAAAGCTAACATGAATCTCACATACAATTAAATGGCATATTCGAAGTAATAATATGCATGTTTTAAGAAATCTAATCAAACCAGGATTGCACAGGTATGTTTGTACAAAAACTTCGAATTCTAAATAGCTGAAAGAGTACACAATTAGTTAAATGTTCGACCTTTGCGGCACCCACAAAGAACGCGCTTGTTGATGGTTTCAAGTGGTTTTGGAACAATACAAAAATGTCAACTACAGCCAAACGCAACTATCACCATATCTTGACTGTCAAACATTTCATGATTGCGACAGAAAAGTAGCTCATAAACTTAATCATGTCAACAACACTTGAACTGCTTCTAATTACTTTACATGTACATCAATTGACATGTACACATGATTTTTTTCATGCACTATCCCGAAATACAAAGAGGCCGCCTGATCTACCGATTATCCGGTAGACTATAAATCACCACAATAACAAGTTGTTGATATAATTGTCAGTTGAAGGCGGTCTTATAGGCGTGGCAGACTATTAAAATACCGTAAATTATAATATGTTTACTAATCAAATTCGAATACATTTACATATCTACTATTTAATTAAGTGATAACATTTCATGTAATGCCTTGAAATATTTAGACGACATTTTGACATACCTATGTAATTAATGATAAAATCATTTTACTGACAATGTAGACCATGAATATTAAATATTAAATATTAAACATACAAATCAAAGAACTATTTATATGTCTATCGTAGATTATTATTTTTAGATTTTTAGGCTGAGTTTCAAAATTAAAACTTATATGGCTACTTGAGTTAACCTGCTATTTTGAAATTTAGAATATGCCATATGGAAAAAGTTGAAATAGGTAGGTCTTTAATCTAAAAAACAAACAACCTGAGATAGGTCTATAGGAGATTCATAGAAATCTATCTCACAAATTAATTTATAAGGCATAATGATGCAAGCTATGAAAATGTAAATTGTGATACATCACCATGACTATCAAAATATTATGCTATACAAAATAACAACACCAATCACTTGATAATTGAGATAAACATGCCGATGTGTATTTAATATTTTAATACTAATCAATAAACAGACATTTAAAAAAAATTAAAGATTAAATAAATAACTCATTCATCTCATTTTTATAAAACAAATTAACATTTTTATTAGATGTTTTTTAGGTTTTTAAGGTTTATCAGATTTAAAGTCACATTACATATTCAATCAAAAATTAAATTTTCAAATTGGTTACTTTGGTTCACAAACCGTCCTTCTCTCAAAATAATGGTTAATGTTGGCTTTAACAGCTACAACTGGCACAAATATAAAATATTTCGTTAAAATATTCCAGAAATTATCAATACATCGATTACAACTTTTATCTTTAGACAACGACAACTAAAAATTGATTCTGCATTGAGCAACAATGAACAAAAACTTTGACAAAAACGAATGAGGGATATCTATGCATGCTTATTTGAGATAAACGTTTTTGATATTCATAATATCTTAAATAACACCAAGCACACGATTATTAAAATATTAAAAATAATTGAAATTTCTACCTTTTTGTTCCAATTCAGCAATTAGAAGGGCTGTTTTCGATACCATGGACATTGCAAAACGTCTACTTATCCAATTATTCCGAATCTGTTGTTAATTGATCTAATCTTCACAAACGCTTGTGGTAGCTGCTTTACCTATATCAGTCTCTAATCGTTAAAAGTAGAATAAATCAATTCTAGTAAAATAATTGTTTCAAATGTATTCTACAAAAACAAAACAAATGAAATAGTGCTAGACAAATTGATGCGGTGCGGTGTTTTATTCTGTTTTGTCTACCATATGATATTCTTATGCGCTGCCAAGTTACTGTATAATATTAAGGTAGAAGGGTGAGCAAAAGAATTTGTGTGCTCAAACTAAGCGATTGACTGGCTATCTCGAACACTATTGAGTGCAATATCACTAAGAAATAACAATACAATACTTATCTAAAACGGTACAATCTTGAGGTACAATTCAAAAATTAGATTATGAATGTAATTTAAAAGGTCAAATTTAGTTAAAAGTTATGTCGCATGTCTATACAAGCGGGAAGAATTTCAGAGCAGAAAGCGTCTGAAAATGAATTCGTCTCATGTAAAACATTGAAAATGGTAACGTATAAATCAAATTGCATTTAAAGTTATTAGTTTTTCCAAGTAGCGTATCTCCACACTTTTATATAAACATACAGATTCCCACGCAATAGACCTGCTCCTTTTGATAGCAGATTTATTCGTTTCAACACAGTTGCTATAAGCTTATTTTTCTTCTATTTTTCACGCGTTTCGCCTAGCATCAATATTGAGATACCTCACTCCCATGGCTCCTGAGATATGAGGACCATCAGTGCGTGACAGGTCCACCAAACATTTGACCTCAAATTATTTTCGCAAAAAGTACGTCTTTGCCCAACTTCGATTTCATCAGAGAACCCTTGGGGGCTGGGGACAAATGTACAAACCCGCAATTGAATTTAGTACACTATAGCAAATTTCATTTCGATCAGTGTTTTAGAGCAGTTTAGACCGTTTTCTTTCCTAGGGTGACGGGGGGGAGGGGTAAGCAGTCAAAAAACATTAAAAAATGATACTGAGGATGAACTGGTGACAAATTGCGGTTTACTTACGGTTCAAAATTTATAGTCTGTCGGATTGATTTTTGGTAGCTACAACCACAAATTTATTTTATAGTTGATTTTATCATTTTTGTTAGAAAATCAATAAAATAGTTGTAAATCCAGTAGATCTTATATTATTAAAATTTAAATTAGGAAGCTATATACTAGAAAATATATATAAAAATTGAATGTCTCACTTTTCTGTTATTGTTCTTGAAAAAGTCTGATTTTAGCACTCAAACTGACCAACTACCTAATTTTGATTTTAGTTTAAATGTTTACCAGACTGATAGGGGTGTGAACTGTGAACACCCATATCAAAAACTGTAAATCCAATTGAACTAAAATTTTGGTTTTGTGTTACAAATTTGTTTCCCTGGTTCCATTTTGCTAATTTTTGAAAAAGATGTTTGTTTACAAAAATGGTATGTAGTTATTATTTGGTAATTGTGATTCATATTTGGTAAATATATCACAATCATTTCACTGTACAACAGGTATTACCGGTTTTTAAAAATATTGACTTTTGTGCCCAGAGTGGAACCTGAGAACCAATCAATTAAAAAAACAATTTGAGATAAAAAATATTAAATGGATAAAACTTTTTGGAATTTGCTATAGCGTGCTAAACCAAATCCGCATTGTAGAAAAGTTCATTAAAAATATTGATCCAGAAAAAATTATCCATGTTTTTGTATAAGTGAGTACCATGCCCTAGGCCCAATCTGTAAGCCAGGACCCAGCATTAATTTTCTATTTTAGTGAATGACTTCAATCAAAAAGCGCTAGGATAGAAACACATTTTAAGCTATTATAATTCATTTTGTGTCATTTTCTAGCCATAAAATACATTAATTATTTTTTTAATTTTAATGAATCAGCCCTGTACTGGTGGTCACAGTTTTCAAGATTTATTAAAGAAATTACTTATGATAGATTTTTTTTTGGGGGGGAATGGATATTTTTAGACAAAATCAGTAAAGTGGCTCTAAAATCCAAACCAAACATCATATAACTATCTTTCTCAGGCTTGAGATTTAGAATTAGGAAAATAGTTGAAACAATGTTTAAAAAACTGGAAGCTTTACATTTATGATTGCTGGTCTAAAAAGACCGTCATACCAGGGCAGGTCCATAAAGAGAATTTTCAAAATGTATTTTCTTACAAATAAATGGCTCTAAATGATTTAAAATGATCTATTATCAGTTTCTAGATTACTTTTACTGGTTTTAGAATACTCGAATTTCAGAAAAAAATATTTTTAAAGAATTGACGAAAATGCCGAAAAATTCATTGGCTCTATAATGCAAACAAACACCCTATTTTTCTCAAAATATCGACTTTTGCCCCCAAAATCGATCATCAGTAATTTCTTCAACAAATATTTATGGATTTGTGTTACTGAGTCCCTAATGGGACCAATTTTTAAATCAATCCAACAAATAATAATTTTGGATCTGATGACGTCATCAGCCCAATTATTTTTTTCCCTAAAAAGATATTCTAGGGTTTTATTAAAAGCGTATTCACAATAGAGGTTTATGAGCGAAGGGTTCTTGCAGCTATTAACGGAAGCAAAAAGAAAATTTTAACTTTTTATATATGTATAATGAGGTTTGTTGGGAATATCTTTTGTTGGGTATTTTCTGTTCAATAAAATATGCAGTGAATGGTTAATGCGGAGAACATTTGCACTAATTTGTTGTTTTATTATTAGAATGTTTCACAATGTATATAAACATTGTAAAAGTATTAGTAAAAAAACTTTTAAAATACGTATCTAGGCCTATGAGGCAATAGGCCGTTAGCTCTATTAGCTAGATAACCTTACCAGAATAGTATATATAGTTCAAGTATTTTTGGAATTTTTTTTGAAGAGCTAACAATTTTGGGGTATTTTTGGCCAATCTTAATGTAGAAGTAAATTAAGCGAAAGTTTTTAATGAATAAAACATATTTAAATGACAATATACTCGTATTTTATAGTTGTTGACCTTATCGAATTCTTGTGGTAAAATGCCTTTTGTTATCTTTTATAGTAGCTTTGAAAAGTCCCGCCCATTTTAAAACTACAATTACAGGAGCCGCCAAGTGTAGACATTTCTATGACAATCACAGTAGCCCATATGTTTTGGTTCCACAAATCACAAAACATAAACTATTGAGTATAATCGAAAACACTTTTATTAATTAATAGATAATGGTCGTTTAATTTCAAAGATAAGATCAAATTTGGCGTACAGTACTATTTTTGAAAAAACAACAAACTTGAATGCTTTTACAGACATTGGATAATTTTTAATACCTAAGGGAGGGTAATTGCAAATTTCTCTAAAAAATGAGGCAATCGATTGGTATGAAATTTAGCGTTCATGTCCTACTTATATTGTGGAGTTTTTGATACTCTAAATCCTCAGGTTTATGACCAGAAAATGGGGTTCTATCAAATCAATCAAATTTAACTGGAGTCAAATAATAGAATTGAATTTTGAGGTCTATATTATTTATCCAATATTACGGATTTTTATGAAACATTTAATATTTGTGAGTCCAAAAGCAACCAAGTTTTGATTTAGAATTCTATTGTATGGATTTGTTAAATGTCAATTAATTTTTTTAACCATTAAAACATGAATTGAAATGGTTTAGCTAATTTGAAATTTATACTATTTTTTCAAATTGATGGCAAGTAAGTATGCAAAATCAGTCTAAATTACCAGATTATAATGAAATTTGGGGCGAGGAGTAAATATCGGTTGCTAGGGACGCCATATTATTGTATAGCAAATTTATCCCATTTAACTAAAGTTCCATAATAGTTATTATAATAAACTGCTACTATAGGGATAGAATATTCCATATGTATCAAACAAACTTTGCTAATTTACTGGCATAACTATGAATTATACAAATTCATTACTACATAGAATAGAATTTATTAAAGACCAAGAGATCAAAAAGTGTATTAGTCAAACCTTTAAATATGTGAAATCATTTTGGTGTGTTAGCTATAATTGTATTTAAATAAATTATTTTAAAATATTGAGCTAACAATGTCGAAACTAATTGTATAATAATTATGAAATTAAGTACATACTTGTGTCAGATGTACTACGTGCTCAATTTTCTGCTTATTCTTGAGGCATTGAATAATATTTGTTTTCAGATGTTTATTGACTTTGTTAGCTCTAATATTTTAATTTACCATTTATCTAAAAATACAATGACTTCTTTTTCATGAAACTTTCTAAGGTAATGTATTTCCATAGGGAGCCTCATAATTAAGTACAAATGCTTGTTCAGGTCATAACTTACTCCTCTAATTTTCTCTCAGCTATAAGTTGTTAATACAAGGTGGACATATTATAAGTACCTTATTAAACAAACCTAAATTAACTTTCATATTCGCAATTTTACAGCATTGATAGTGTTAATCAAAACTTTATCAATGCAAATACAGATACATCTTTAGAAATAACAAAATTATGTTTCTAATACCATTATAATGTCACAAACGAATGTAATGATCGCGATGCTGAGCAAAATCCAATAAGTTAATTTGGATTATAATAAATAAGACTAAATATTGCTCTAATTAACATAAGTAAACAAATATGTATGTATCCAGTGTAACAATCTGGCAAAGTAATTCGACACATTAATTATAACAGTAATTTCATTTACTACTTATTTTCTTACATGTCTAATATAACAGTAGGAGCGTCATTTGAAATTATTTGTGGTATTAAGCAACCATTTGACAAAGTACTTAGAAGATAATCTATCTATCTACCTACTTCCGTTCCTAGACAGTGGGCTATTGTTAACATTACAAGTAACAAATTTGCTACAAAGTTTGATTTACTACATTCAAAATAACAAAATATGCGCAAAACCCCAGGTCCGACATTGGATCTGTGCTTCTTCATGACACCACAATAAATGTAATAAAATACATTCTTTTACGCTTACTAAATTAGTATTTCAGCAATTGTCTAAATCTCAATAAGTAGTATTATAGTAAGAAGATGCCGTTTGTCCCAAATCTTGGAAATGTAATTCAAAAGATCTGTTTAAATGGCTACAATGTTGCGAAAACACCAATCTAGTGATAGTATTAGCCACCTGAGTGTTAAATAATAATGAAAAGCACAGTTTCTTTTTAAATTTATTACATGCACCACGTTTTGAAGTGCAAATAAAACTAAATGCTTACCTATTCACAAACTAAGGTAGCAGCATAATAAAAATAACTTTTAAATAGGTTATGTAAAATTAACTAAAACGTATATGATAGCTTTGATCACAAACGGTCTCATAATAAAATTTCGATTTATAGAAGAAACTATAAGGGAATCCAAAACTAGATACATAATATGATTCATTAGGTGTGTACTTAGTAGAAATTTGGATTTCTAATCGCCAGATTTTCAACATATTATAAAAGACATATTTAATAGCAAAAAATATCATAATTATATGCAAAATTTTACATACTGTAAATGTTTCCGCTGTTTTATTTCTACAAATTGAGATTATTGAACTATCCATGATTTTTAAACAAGTCTTTTTTCTTAGCTTCTTAAAAATCAACGAGCTCACTGTTGTTATTCGGCGACGTCGCTACCTAGCAGAATTGCTGGAAGACTGAAAGCGGCGGTGTAGGACCGTCGAAACCCTCTGTCTAATGTGTGCGCTGGCTGGGCATTCTTGAAGCCAGTGGATAAGGTTCATTACCTGAGTGAGAGTTCTGGCAAGTAGGGTTAGAGCCATTGATTACGCTTTTGTAGGCAGATAAATGAATAAAGTGATCGCTCCTTAGCTGCACCAGTTTCACTGCGGTTGCCCTGTTTTGGTGGACTTTAGGTTTACTTTTGTAAGTTTCTTTGAGTCTTGGGTGCTTGATAATAGACATTGAGATGCCGTAGGTGATGGTTTTGTTTGTTGGGTCTTCAATGATGTTAGTTGTTTCTTTGGCTTTGGTATCAACAAGCTCGTTTCCAGGCAGTCCACAGTGGCCCGGGACCCATTAGATGAAGGCTTTTGCTTTGGTGTTTTTGAGGGCTTGTCCAAGGTTGGGTAGGTATGGAAGTGTCACAGATTTCTCACATGCTTGAGGGTATTTTTTCTGCTCACCGTTTTGTAGGAGGGAACATATGCCTCGAGCATGAGAGCTTCTATTGGTGTGTTTTGTGTTGATCTGTGGCATACCCCAGTGCTTTATTTTGAGCGGTTTCTAGTTTTGCATAGAAGTGTTAGATATCCAAGGTTGCCATGCAGGGCTGTAGTAGTCCAAGATGCTTCGGATGCATGTGATAAAGAGCTGTTTGATCCTTTCCTTGTTGCATCCCCATTTTTTGTTAGCAACTGCTGACAGGATTTTGCATTTGTTGTTGACTTTTCCACGAGCTCACAAGCGGTTCCAATGGCCGAGTGGTTAGCGGACTTGTCTAATAACATAGATGCAATTTGTACATTTACAGAAAGAACATTCAAAAAAAAAATTCTTCAAATTCCATTGGCGCTCATTTGCACCCTGGTCACAAAACTCTATATTTTCAAAACATCGTATCCTGCTCAAATTTGAGATTTGGAATTAGGAAGGCATTAAAAATACTGTATTAGAAACTTGAATGCCTCAGGTTTATGATTGCTGGTCTATACGGTCCATAAAATTTTTTTTCTTGTAAATGGCTTACAATGACTTAATTAATTAGGTCATTTCTAGTGGTTTTCGAATGCTTTTATGCTCTAAAATTGAATTTGAGAAAAATCTATTTTAATGCAATAACCCGGTCCAGGTTCAAAATCAATGGACCGCAATTTCTGACTTTTGGAAAAAGTTCTGACTTTTTTATTTGGTACACTAATTTACATATCAGATAAAGAATAGATGTCATTATAAGAAGGCATTCCAATGAACTATTCGTATTGTATGAGGAAATTAAATTTCAATATTTTCCTATTTAAATATAAAGGATTTTCAATTTTTGGCAGAAAATATTCATACCTGTTGTGGAGCAATATTTTTTAATGAAATTATTAGGTATCTTGGGAAACATTTTGTTAAAATTTGAAGATATTTTATTCGCTGGTTTTTGTGTAGTTTGGCTCAGGTCATAATAAACAATATTTTCAAAAACCAGAAACATATCTTAAACAGTGGAATATTTAAATTATATCTATCAAATATTAATTAATTCTATGATTATTTCGTTTCAAAATTGCCATTTTTGCAAAAAGTACATTTTGCAATTTTAACCCAACCTCATTTTTAAGAGGGGCGTAATGTGACTCAAAACCTCGGAAAGATAATATTATTTAAGCATGTAAAATCTCATGTAAATGGGTTGAGTGGTTTTCTGACAATTTTAAGATAAGATCGACACGGCCAATTATAAAATGAATCCCAACAGGAGGGGAACTCCACCTTAAAGACTCGCCACAATCGACCGAAATGGGTTCGCTATGCGCTGCGGTGTCCCAACATTCAAACTTCAATATCTCTGCAGTGGTGGACTTATGGATGTTCAACAAAGTTTGCAATTGAATTATCTAGGCTGCTATCTAAATAACTTTCACCTTTTTGGTTCATTGAGTGCTGGTACAGGTACATAAATAGAGATTCTTCTACCAGAAATTGTTTAATTATGCATGTAGATTATTGTTGCAAAATTCTCTTTACATTCAAGAAAATAGGTTCCAAGGGGCAAAATAATATTAAAAAGTACAAAGTTAAAATGTTAATAATTAGACAGTTATTAGTTTTATAATGAGAACTGACAAACTTAAACTGTCCCTCAAAGAAACTTACTCAAGCATTGCTAAGGTCAACGGTAGCAAACAGACCAGCTGATACACACATTATTATACATTTGTTTACAAGTTAGTAAAGAAAGATCAATGTCATATTAATAATTCTATTTCAGTACAGCAATAATTATTAGCAAAGTTGAGCTTTAATAACGGTAAATAGACGTGCCTAACCATCCATTTCACACGAATTATATGAAGGAAACAACTTAATATAGGTACCTGCATTAAAAGACTATACAGAAAAGTAAAAGATTAATGTCAGTTACATAAATTTATGACTACTGAAGTTAAGTCAAATATCTGTGGGAATCTAAGCTGTGAATAGAACGATATATGAATTGGATTATGCAACTAGAAATTGAAAATATGTTTGTTTGTTTGTTTAAATAAATAGCAGTCATCAGCTTCATATTACCTTGATCAAAGAAGTATAAAATAAGTTAAATTAATTTTGCTACTTAATACAATTATAGGTACACATCACTGAGAAGAAATTGGTAAAAGTATCAGAAAATTCGGTGCTGAATTTACCTGGTTATTAATTTACCTGGGTTATTAAATATACAATACTCACTAAAACACTAATCCATTTATATTAAATGATATTTTTTAAAATTTGATAACCTTAATAATGATTTTAAATATTTTCTGTGAAATTTATTGGCTAAAATTTGATAGACGTCTAGTCGATCTTAAAAGCATTCATCAAAGTTAAGTTTCATTGGTTTATAAGTACACCACAAATACATACAAATATACATGATAAAAATACATAGTTACAATATGGGGCATTTATGCCAAAACATGAATATTTGGCTTTTAAAATGACTTTTTAAAGTAAATATCTGAAGCTGTTTTAAAATTAGAATAGACCTTGGTAGTTAGAACCTACATAAATTATTTTTAAGTATTTCACAATACAAATGTCATAAATTACTCCATTTAAAAAATGTTAAGGCAAAGAATTGCATAAAAATATTCATTTTATATTTAAACTTTAAAATAGATAAAGTATCACTTAAAATAACATTAAAGCTTCTTAGGCAAAAAGTATACATCCTGTAGGTCGATTACTGTTGAGATAAAATTTGATACATTGATCCAAAAGAATGTTTCAAATATTGATTTTTTTAGTAGATTTTGTCTCTTTTTTTTTAAACATAAAAACCCTAAATCAATTGGTAGTGTCCAATGTTACTCAAATTCGAGAAGTATGTAATGTTTCAGAAAATGAAATTTCCTAAAAAGTATATTTTAGCAATTTTGTGTCAAATTTCATATTTTTAGAGGATCGTCCCATGTCTAAAATATACAATAAAAACTCAGGAAAAGAATTTTGTCCATCGGTTGAATTGTCTTCTAATATTTGCATTAGTGGTCAGTCTTCTCCCTCCCTCTCATTGTTGTAGCCTCGAAGGAGCTGGGCGTTGGTCAGACACGTCCGATCGCATCTAGGAACGTCACAATACAAATCTTGGATAATCATGTCGAAGTTGGATGTCCAAGAATCTCCTGAATCGGACGTGGTTATACACAAGGCATTGAAAAAAGATGTGGTTGTGGGTGCCTACGAGCCAGTATCCTTAAAATCAAGTGGTACAGCTAAATAAGCTGACAAAATAGGCTAAGAAATCTGGTCGGTTCTTGACGATATGAGCAAAAAGAACCAAACCATCACCTTCCAGTGGGTGCCATCCCATTGTGGTATCGAGCACAATGAGAAAGAACCCTTGCTAAATTAGACCAAACTAACATTCCCATCCCTCCTGATGCGGCAAAAATCGCCCTCAAGGCTAATTATAACAACAGCTATTAGAAGACCAAGAAATTGACCAGTCTTCTTTTCAAGTCCTATAAATACCGTATTAAAGAAACTAACAAATCTTACTGTGATTGGCGTGATGAGCAAGCCATCGACAACAGCGACCACCTCACCGTGTCCGGTCCTCCACAACAAACGCATGTCCACCATCGGCCAATTTCATAATATCGAAGAAGCCACGAACTCACTGGCTCTATATAGTCCAACTCCAAGCCATGCAGAGTGGAAAGATTAAGAAGAAAAGAGCATTCTGAGAGAAGCAATTTTGTCAGAGTAGAGAAAGTCTTCGGAATTGGTTATCTACCGACATAGACAAGTTGTTTTGTTGATGAGTTTGATTCCTTACAATTCGTTCCATGACTAGCAGTGACTTGTACTAATAACCTATAAATGTTCTATGTATTTTTATGTTTCTTGTTTATTTCGTTTAAATAGAACTTGTTGTACAATGTACATCAGCGTTCAACGTATTTAGTGTAAAAATGGTTAGAGATAATTTTTAGGGAACAATTTAATTTTACGACATTTTTTACAGTAACAAAGAATGTTGTTCATTTTCTTTGCAATTTAGAAAAAATCTATCGAATCGTTTTTTATTAAAAAATGATTTTCTTTTGGCTCTCAGGTTGCACCCTGGAACAAAAATCTATATTTTGAAAAACCCGCATTGTATGTTGAATATGAAGAGTTTCTAACATATTACCAAATAACAAAAATATGTGTAATTTTGACTGGATTGACCATTTTTCAAACATTTGAAAACTTCGGACCACAATGACCTACTTTGAGGGTCTAACATAGGACTTTGGATAGGGGTATGAACAAAATGTTAAAAATTGCGGCCCGTCACTTACGAGCTAGTTTTACCATTTCAGCTTAACGTTTTTGAGTTAAAGATTAATAGTGATAGGGATAGTGTACCCCCCCTCTCTCCAATTGTCAGTAAAGGGTTAAACAGTTACGTTTCTGTAAAAAGCAAAATCGGTTAAGTAGTTATAAAATCCAACAAAATAGTTTGGCAGTACTTTCAATCATTTTTTTCTACAAAAAGAGTTAGTCGCAAATATTATTTCTAACCATGTCTTCATACAGCCAAGCTATGTTATAAGTTTTAACTGCAATAAATCAACTCTCAAATTATAATTATCTATTTAGAATTTATGAGTGAATACATAATAAAAAGTACTCATATTACATACCTACGACTACAACTTTATGATTATAAATACACGAATATTATCATGTCAAAAACAGACATTTATGGTAAAAAATGTGTTAGATATGAAGAGTCAGTTAGATCTAGAGAGAATATCATTTAAAAACAAGGACATTGTTTTGTTTTTTTACTGAATATCGACCCAATTAACAATTTTCGCTCACTTAGTTTTTTTACTCTAAATCTATTTCTATAACTATAATAAAAGCGGTATCAAAACATTTTAAACACAAACAGTTTCACCAAAAATGCAAAAAACACCGAAGATGTTTAGATAAACCATTTTCCTTGAAAGTGCCAACAAATTTATTCAAGATCAAAGAAAAACATTATGTTCATAAGTTTATATCATACAAAATTTAACATTTAGGTATTACTATACCTGCACGAAACTAACACACTAAATAAAAGACAGATTTAACCTTTCAATTAAAATTTACTTTCAGAATGTTTTAAATTGAAAGGTGAACGTGTCAAAACTTTACTTCAGACAGAAGCAGACTCAAGTACTAATCAACTGAAACACCTCTGAATAGATAAACTCTCCAAAAATAAGGCTAGAACAAGGTATGCGCAAACCCCACTCAAAACTCAAAGTAAACATTACAAATTCCAATTATGTACATTAAAATGTTATGTTCCTAAAACCTTTATGTATGTCCTAGCTTCCCATATGTTACAACTATGTTAAAAGTGTAGTTTCCTTTAAGGTCCATTCTGTTGTAGGTTGATTTTTAAAAAAATACTGTTCGATAAATGATGATGTATATAACATTACGAGGGTTGAACTTAAATTATGAAAATTTATAAAATGTCATACCAATCAGAAGCAATTAGCTAAATGGAGGCATGTAGACCAACACTAAGTACGATAAAAGCCATGAACATTTCAACTTCTGCCATGGTATGTTTGGTTCTTAATACCTACCTAATACGTCTACATAGGTAGAAGGCTAAGTATTATCTAAGTCTTATTTACTTGCTACATCAGGAATTAAACTTTAAAAAATATCGAAGCAACAAATAGATTATAATTGAAATGTATAACACCTTGTTGTATGACCTTCAAATTAAAATTAGAGTTCGAAATATAAACAGATAATATAATAGTTATACAGTGAGTGACCTTTATTTAAAATATCTACACAATATAACTCGGTATCTCCTGATCAACTAGAGGTACTATCAGCTAATTTCATACAATAAAAATACAAATCATAAACTATTTCTAGGACCTAATCTTCAACCAAAAGGATAATAAAAATTTAGGCAAAAAGTGAAGTGAACTCCACGAAACTCCTAAAATAAGAAGAAACCTCGCTTCCATAATTCCATTAATGATGATACCATTTTCTCTAGCATCTACTTCCACACTGCCTCCAATTTTCATTAATTTTATAGTTTTATAGAAAAGAAAGAATTAAGTGAAATACTGAATTTTTATTTTTACCTACCGTGACAGTGAAAATGCCTTTGATCAATAACGACCGCCATATAAAATTATAAAGAAATGGAAACTATACATTTTCTGTTGCAAACTGAAAAGAAAACATCGAATACATTCTGAAATTCATGACAAATTTTACGAAATATGATAAATTTATGAAAACCTATGACAACGGTGACGACGGCAACCAACCTACACTTACACCTGCGATAAACTGTCTAAAGATACTATATTGAGAGATATGTAATTGGATTCCCACATGGACTAACGTTTTTAGTGTTCCATAGAGAACCACTATTTACTACATTAGATGCCTAATGGCCTCATATATCTAAGTCAATTCAAATGCTATTAGCTCCAAAATGATTTTATAATCGATCGTTGAAAATTAACGAATTTAGAATCTTTTCCATTTGGCTTCAGGTTTGATTTTTTGGCCTAACCTTATAGGGGTCGATACCTCCCCGGAACGACAACTGAGATTAATATAGCCACAAATTACTACAATCTCCTCACCCTTTGTGGGAATTAGTTTTTGCAGCAGTATTGCATGGTTTTTGGGAGTGAAACAAGCAGCGGCGAAAATTTGAGTGTACGGATTTTTCATTTCTTCAATATTTAGAAACACAATTATCTTCTCTGCACATTTTCCATGCCTTCCAGACAGTTTTTTACAAATGTTTTCACACAAAATTTGTGGTCTTGTGTAGAGGAATCCATAATAGGGTTTTGACTTAAAAAGAATTTTTTGTGTCATTTACATTTTTTAATGTGAATGCTCACATGGTGAGTGACTAATGCGTAATGGCATCCAGAGAAGACTGATGGTAATTAATACACCCGAACATTTTTAATTTGTATAATAAAGAAATTTTTAAAAATGCATAAGCGGTATCAGATTTTATGGTATTGAGATAATTGAGCTTCTAATACATGTTTATAAATGCACTGAGTATCCTTATAAAAATAGGCTCTCAGATGGTCGAATTTGACACCCTTATTTTTCAGAATTTTCTGAGGGACCTTTAGACCCCCACAAGGGTTCTGTGCGGGAGTAACTGCTTATTCTCAAAACATCAAGTTAGATTCCTAGTATATGAAGATCTTATATTTTGTCCAACCAATCTTGAAAGTGTTCCGGCGCCCCAGTTTAGTAAATGTATGACTTCCATTTATCTTGTTTTGTAAAAATTGCTCTTCAGTAATCAAAAACTTTTGCTATACAATTTAAATATATGATTGATTTTATTTTTTCATTATCTGTTTCATTTGAAAATAAATTTTGTCAGCCATCACGCATATAATAATATCCACACAATAAAAAATCATTCTACTTCAATATTTTTTATACACTAAGCAACATAGAATTCACAATGTGGAAGCCAAAACTACATAATAAGTAGCAAGCTGAAATATTATTTCTATATATGACTAATAAAAGTATTTTGATAGAGTAATGAACATACTAAACTTGTAAAATGAAAGTATATTAACTGATAAACTAGAAAATGAAATCTGTATAGGCAAAGCAAACATAAATGTTTGTTTAGCAGCAGATTCGATAATTTTTGATAAGATATATTTGCTCCTTAAGTAAACTACAATTTTAGGCAGCAACAATTTACATCAATGTACATAGAAGTATGTCATCAGTGGTAGAGTCAAAAGATGTCGGCTCTTAGAACAGAAAACATAATTCAATATTGACACTGAGTGCTTTCAAGAATAATTGTATCTTTTTTCATTAATAGGAGGTATCTCGCTATCTACCGAAAAAATAACTAATCTTTAGAATATAACAATGTATGTATGTATATACAATCATACATTAAAATAGTTAAAACGTTGATTCATTAAGTAGTATTATAACCAATTACAAAACAAAATCTTTTATGGAATTTCTATTCAAGACCTGGACATCTCGACTGGTCTAAACGGACTATAATTGAGACACATGGTAGAAAAAGGCTGAACTTTCCTTCCCCCCGGAGATCATATCCTAAATTATACTAAACCAAATAACAAAAATTAACAATTATTAGTAAAACATATTTTTAATCTCATTAAAAATTGAACTAAACAATAGCTGTGGATGACTATTGTGCCAGTAAAATTGCTGCATTTCGTGAATCATGAAATTAATGTACATAATTGGACTGTTTTTTCTATTATCTACCCATTGAAGAATTGACGTTTCAAACTAATTTAAGTCATGAAATATCAAGCTCAAATCACTCTTTAGCCTTTTGGAAATTTTGTAATTTATACCTATGGCATAGACCCAACATTATTTAACAAAAAAATTATCTGCATGATGATAAAGAAATAAATTAGGAACTGGCTAAAAAAATAATTGCAAAGTTTATAATCATGTAGGTTACTTATTGAATAACCAATTTTAAAATTAGAATATTGACCTAGAGATACTTGGATGACCCTTTCAGTTTTGTTAATTGAACTAAGTAACATAAAATCAATTTCCGTTTTAAATGTAAGTATGCAAATATAAAATTAAAATTTTTTAATTGAATTTTAGTTTGTAATAGTATATAATTTAATCGTAAAAACGTCTTTTGAAAAAGTCGTATAAAAGTCTTCTAGAAAAAACAAAGCGCCTCTGGAACAAGCAAAAAACGACGAAAAGTTTTGAAAAAAGTCAGAATATCCAACGATTGTACGATCGTTACACAGAAGGTGGATTACGAATAAATGATTGTCTATTTGCCATTTCAAAAAGAGATCCAGACATCTGTTAGCAGTCATTTGATAGACGGGTCATTTGTTAGAAAATACAAGTTTGATAATCGGAATCTGATCATTTGTCGCAAAATTTGCCATTTAGTGTAATTTTATTGCAGATGTTCCGGTTTTTGATGTGCCAAAAATGATACTATTTGTTCTCGTTTATTAGACTTTATAATTTTTGTTTATTTTTTACTTGAGTTATAAATAGCAATGTTATTTATCATATACGAAGTTTTAAATACGAAAGAATCATACAAGATTTTTTCAATACAAGTTTATTTTTTCATTTATGATTTTTTGAATAATATGATTATTTCATACGACTATTTTAATATGACTTTGTCAGGAACTAAATTCAGTATGACTTTTTGCATGCGTAAAACACATCCGTCAAATTCAAATAGTTATTGACAGTTGACGTGCATTTCAAACAAGATCAATAGTAAAAGATTATATTTTGCTATCCGTTGACTTGAATAAAATGGTTAAAAGTTCAGTTCATGGAAATATGTATTATAATGATACTTTTCATAATCTTCACAAAATGACAAAACTGCTTAATAAAATAAACTAATCATGATATGTTTATTTTGTTGATCACTTGTTACTGTTTTGACTTTTTGTTTAAAAGACTTAGCATTGAATAGACACGCTGAGATTTATCTATCGTCGTTGATTCACTTTCACTAGACCATTGGGATTTTTTCATGTTGGCTGTAACGCTGATGTTAAGTAGAGATGGAATAGCACCGGAATCGATGTTATCAGATGATGACAAAATATTGGCAGCTTGAATCATAGTCTGTTCCCTTTGTTGCAAACGGCAAATTTGATCTACTTCGTTGGAATCACGGCATAAAACTAAAAACCGACTGTCTAAACTACGTAATCGCCCTCGTGTTTGAACCAAGGCTTTAACTGATGTAGGAGGATTTAGCACGATGACAATATCACAGGATGGGAAATCGACACCTTCTTCAGCTACAGAGGTAGCAACAACCACCTAAAATATAAATACAAAAAAACTAAGATTCTTATCCTATTTTTTATTGTTATCTAATGTTATCTGATGCTTTGCGGTTGTCGTTTGAAATTTCTCAGTCAATTACTAGAGTCCTTCTCCTGGACCCAATCGGGCTGACTACTGAAATTAACATATCAAATTAACCCTTACACACTTGGCAAATACTAATAGGTTTAATTGCTTCAAGATTATCGTCTTAATTTTTTTCGTTAATTTTTATAACAATATTTATGTCAGAATGCACCCGAGCTTGGTACAAATTATAAGCAATTATAAAAATACCAAATAAAAATGAATAAATAAATGAACAAGCGAATTTATTACATAGACATAAGTAAGTAACATTTCTATTTTGTCCATTGAACTGTTTAATGTGTTAGAACAAGAATAAGTTTTGTCGAGGCAAACCTTGCAATATTGACAAAACAAGGGGCTTAAATTATCAAATTTTGCAAGCAAAGATGCAACGGGACTTTAATTCTCAAAATATTTAGGAATTATAAGTACTAGGCGTGACCAACCGAGTGATCAAATTTAACTAAACATTTGTAGGTACTATTGAAAATTCACAAGTACAGGGTGTCCCAGAAGTTACTACCGTTCAAATTTTTATGAATTATTAAGTAAAAATAAGATTATTTAATTTTCTATGTATACCTGTTTATATATCTATGTAAATTGAAATTTCATAGAAGTTACAAAATATATTTCTATGATATCAATAATTGATTTAGCATTGATAAAATATATTTGAAATACTAATACATAATTTAATTGTCATATGTAAATTTTAGTTTGATTTTATGATGGCAAAAAATTGTGACATTAGTCATTACACAATTAAATATCGAGTGAATGCAGCTGCGTTTTACATATCTAGTGACAAGAGTCGACATGATATGAAACTAGTTAGAGACAGATTGAGAGCAATGTTTGATATTGAGCCACCTGAACATCGCATTATCAAGTTATGGAGCGAAAAGTTGATGGAAACTGGTAGCATCCTCGATCGACAAAGAAGTGGACGACCTAATGAGAGAGGAGATAGTGTTAATGATGTCAGTGAAGCAATTAGGAATGAACCAATAACATCTGTTCGAAGAATTTCAGATGAACTTGATCTTAAGAGAACAACTGTTCACCGCATTATGAAAACAGATCTGGGATTACATTCATGGAAGCCAACGAAAGTGCAATTTTTAACCGAAGCTGATCATAATGAGAGGATTAACTGTTGCAATGCGATTCTTCAAGCCTATCCCACAAAGAGACAATTTAACAAGCTATTTTTTTCTGATGAGTGTGCTGTTTACATCTCTGGTAAAATGGATAATATTACTTTCTGGTCTGCTGAAAATCCACATTTTTACCAACAAGTGAAA
>JAUYWI010055868.1:0-16915 GCA_034780595.1 Parotoplana pacifica
CCCCCGTTGTCACACCTAAAAAATATACCTCGTAATTTTTTAATTTAGTGTTACATAGAATATGTGCATCTTTAGAGCCGTTAGATTTATTCAAAAATTCTCAATTTTGATTGATCCTATTTATTTTCAACAGTTGTAGGAACACTAATTCAATAATGTGTGTTTTGTACAAACTTCATGTCACAATTTTTGGCTCAACTTGATAATTTTCAGATGGTCCGATGTTAATATTATTTACGTCAAATCCTTCGAAAAAGAATTTAGATCAGGTATGCCAAATTTCAGTTGAACTATTTTCTAACTATTCTAGGATGACAGGTCAGGTCGTCGGGTTAATCCCCCCTATCTGAGAAGGGCAAGTTAAAGGGAAGCTTTTTAAAGTTACCTGATTGGAAATTTATTAAAAATTATGTCTTTTAGTGGACTATTGCTGAATGGTCGTTGTAAAAATCCATTTATTTGGTGGTTTAAAATACAGAAATTCATAATTTATATGCCACCCTGAATATTTTTTGTGGCTATACTTATGTAGGTACTACTTACTAGGCATCACAGCCAATTTTTCTTGAGTAAGCCACATATGTTCTGATAAAAGAAAGTTAGTAAAGTATGCTGAATGTTGGTAAGGTTGCTCCATGTCAAAATTTTTTAATTGTCGTAAATAAAATTCTCTAAGACAGTTAAAGCGTGCTGGGTCCAGCTTGAAGTTCACAAGACGCATAAGACAGTGCTCTAATAAGATGTGCAACTTATGATTGTATCCAGCGATAGACATCTATAATAATCAATAAAGTAGGCATGTATAAACTATTAATTATATTAATATAAAAATAGAATTCGAAAAATTTAAATAAGAAATAAAATTAAGATTTCAGGATAAATTGGAAAGCCAAAACTTTATGGAACATATATTTATTTTAGCCGACAATGTTTCATAAAAAACACATTTTAGATTTTCAAGGCAGGAAAAAACCTACTAATAGTAAATAAATTAGATATAAACAAAAACATTTAATTATTAGAAATACACAGTCCTAATAAATAAATAAATACATAATCTATATAAACGTCTTGATTAAGATATTTTTAAACTAAAGGTAAGAACCATTGCTGAGTAACATAGTATGTACTTAATTTAGGAGGAAAATGGGACAGCCTCTTTGATTGCCAAATCAAACTTCGTTGACAGTATCCATAATTGAGAAACACTCACGAAAATTGTTGGTGCAATATATTTAGTGTTCCATAAAGGTTTGGCTTTCCTTTTTATCCTGAATTTTCTTTTAATGTAATATCCGTCGTATTCCAAATAAAATTAACATTATGAATTTCGATTCATTGAATAATTTTTATCAACAAAATAAAGAATACACAATCTATATAATTTACTAAATACGATACATAGTTTCTTCAGTGCTAACAAGTAATAATGATGGTTTTATAATGTTTCTGTGTATCGATTTATTATTGTGTCTTACTTGCATTTCTCATATGACATTTTTCTTTTCAGTTTTACCTATTACCTACTTGAATTCTAGGGTATTTTATAATATTTCAGTTTTTATTTATTGACCATCATGAATGTTGTTTTGATGTCCATCGTCCGTTTCTACTGAACAGAATATTTTTGAAAACCGGTTTAAATCAAAATCTATAAAACTAAAAATACTAATTTTTCGTACAAAATATGGGAAAAACATAATGTTAATTAAAATTGCGAAAACAACCACATTCGGCACTATTCAAGAAAAACAATCAATTTTTTCTTTCAAAATTGATCATAAAACCACAAAAGGACACTCCGAATATTATACTGGATTCGTGCTCGACAATCCAACCTAATTCGACAAAAAAGCAAATCTAATAAAACAAAATCGACGGTGATTAAAGTTTATATCGATCGTGAAAATTTAATAAAGTTTTCATTACGCAGAAAACTTTTCGTCTTTTATTTCTTGATCAAATTTATATTATAGTATTTTTTAAGTTACTATTTAGTTTTATTTGTCTTTTATTTTATATGTACCAAAATCAGTTGGTATCAAATTTATTTGGATAAGTCACAGCTTCTGAAAAGACCAAATTTGCACATGGGTCAGCCTACAACGCACATGTATTGAAATGTTAGTCAATATATCCGTTTTTCATAGTAAATCTTACACATGTTTAGTTTTAACTTTCTACATTTTTTATAATAACTTAAATATAAAACAATCTACTACTTACTACAGCCCCAGCAAAAAAAAACGCACCTACCTTGAAAATGTGTTTTTTGTATCAAAATTCAAACTATCAAAATTGTTAGTTTCAATTAACCAAATAATTTGAAACTTACAATTTTGATACAAAAAACACATATTTACAAGGTAGGTGCGTTTCTTTTTGCCGGGGCTGTAGTAATACATTTAACAAAATTTGGCCTGGTAATACACTACACAAAAAATCTATGCAGATCATTCACTGAGAATTTCATAGGCAAAAGGCCTAGTCAGATTGATTTTCATTGAAACAAAAATATATAGTTTTGAGGTTTAAACATCTTTAGTTACCCTAGATACAATGAAAATTACTCACTTGGAGTCCCATATTATTAGGTTGAACAGAGATTTCAAGGCCAGCAAGCATTGCATCATAGATATCCTCATTGATGGCATCAGAAAAATTCGCAACAAAAAGTTGCGTTAGTACATCACTCAATGGGTCCATCAAAGTTACGGGGCTGTAAGTGTAAAAATGATCTTAATGCCTCACCCCCGCTAGCATATATTGCAAGACTGGTTGAAAACAACAGAAATATAGTATCATCGTATGAAATACTTTGGGTCTAAACCCCCTAACGTCACTTGACAATCCTTACAATAATGAGGGTGGGCTAAAATTATACTTTTTGCAAAAACAATTAATTCTGAAGCTAATATTGGTAGAATTATTGATTAACGCTTTTTGAGAAGTCCTGTTACTCTGGTAGAGCTGATGTCCAATCACTATAATTCTAAATAATCCAGATTATAAATCTTATTTTCCTTTCCAAATCATAACATTTTCCAATGTTTGTAAAATGTAATTTATCCATTATTAATATCAAATTAAGCACAAACCTTATTAATTTAAAATACACATATGCTTTGGGTAATTTGAATTCATCATCTTGCTTAAACCACAATCGAGATTGGTCAGAATTATGCAACATTATAGGAACAGGACCTACCTAAACAAAATATATAAATTATTATAAATGTTAAAAAGCGCTTTTCTATCGTAATACCATAAACATATTTGCATTTCTATTCGTAATACTCTTAAAAAGTAAATATTGTTTCTTCATACTCGTACTTGAAATTTTAAATAAAAAACTGATGGTTTAAACCAACCTTTAAATACCGATGGATAAATTATAATTTCTTGTTTTTTTTATACAATTCACCTCGAATAGCAAAAGCGTCTGGTCTGTTCTTTATAACTTATTAATAAATATGTTTTGTTGTTGTTGTTGTTGTTGCTTCACCCCGTGTTGAAATGTCGTTTATAATGTTGATCTAGTCGATCAATTCCCTGAGGAAACAAATAATGTTTTCTCCATCCATTTATTTCTGGATTCGGGTTTAGACAACCAAAATGTCGTATGCATGTCACACATGTTAGAATCATATGTTCGACCGTCTCATTCTCATTTCCACATTCTTCACATACTGCTGTATTTTCCAATCCTCTTTTATGTCTGTAAGATTTTGCTAATTTTTTGTGTCCAGTTCATAGTTGTGTTAATTCTGTTCTTGTCGTGATCTGTTTTCATTGTTTTTTTTTCATTTGATGCCATATTTCCCCCCAAACTTTCTTTTATTGTCTTCTTGATGCAGTTTACAACTATTTTGAGAGATATGGGTATATTGTCTTGGCTCATATTCGTTGCCTCCTTAGCTAATTAATCATTTCCCTTTGTTCCTACGTGACTGGGTACTCGCTGAATATGAATTGATGTATTTGGTTTTGTATATATATATTTCGGTTTGTCTGTGTGTTTTCTCTTGAAACATTTATAGATTCTAAGGCTTTTTAAATTGTATTAATTTCTGCCTGAAAGATTGAATTCAATTAGATTATCACTGCCTCCTTTGCATTTTCCAAATATTTAGCATTTTCAATATTTATTCCCTTGAGTGTTTCCTCAGTTAATTTCTTCAATTATTTTTCGATCGTCTGATTTGTTGCATTCTTCATTCATTTTTTTGCATGGGAAGATCTTTGAGTCCAGCTTCTTCTGATATCTTCTTTGCTCTAATTTTCTATTGTATTCCTACTTTATCACGTTTGATTGGGGGTAGAGTCTTTTTGGAAGACTATACAAGCATGTATATCTCGTTTGATCATCAAGAGTTCTAGATTAGCTTCCTGAAGAAGGGGTTTTCTAGGCGTTTTGATAATATCTAGTTATTAGTCTAGCTATTTCATTCTGTATTTTTTCAATCTTCTCTAAATTTTCATCACTTACTCCAGCTTGATAGGCTGTTGTTGCATAGTCTGCCACGGATATTTTATGTAACCAATATAATTGTTTTCGTATCTTCATTACGGCTTCCTCACTCCTTATTTGCTGTTGCTCTAATTACTCGTAGTCTGCTCTTCATTTTCATTTGGACTAAATTAGTGTGTTCTTTGAAGGTCATATTCCAATCAAATTTTATTCCAAGAAATGTAGTGGTCATAGTTTTATTGATTTTGAAGTCGCCTAGCCAGTTAATTTTTTGTTTCATGTAGTAAAAAATGTGTATTTATTTCTGCTTGTCTGTCTGTCAAAAAATCTTTTATCTACTGTAGCATGCACTTTGGTGTTTCATATTCAATGAGTTTCTTCATGAGTCATTTTCTCCATACAGTGCCGAAGGCAAGGAATCAGCTTTCTTTTTATCATCTGCTTTTATCTCCATCTTTTAGAGCTCGTGTTTTCTTTGATCTGTTCTTCCCATCAATTGCTTTTGTAATTTTCCATATTTTTCTAGCATCTGTTCTCATCAAATTTGGTAACTCCTTGCTTACACGCAAGTTTCCTTACATTTTTTTATTTTCCTCATTCCAGTTTTTTTCTTTTTCTTGATTATATGGATCTTTTTCTATTGCTTTTCTTGCATTTTTTTCTTTACAGCTTCTTGACATTTTTTTATTCCAGAAGATCTTGCTCAATGGACTACCAGTTGTGGGAATATTAGATTTTGCTGCTATTGTTAGAAAGTTCTCTATATTTTTGTCTTGTTGATATTGGATGTTGGTCTTATCTCGAGTTTTCCTAATTTCATTTCTGTTTCTTCTTGGTATAATGTATCGTTGCTCTTTTTTAGTGAAGTTACATTTTTCTTTGCTAAACATGTTAATATTAATGATAATTGGTTGATGTTCTGATCCTATATCACTTTTTAAGACTGTCCATGTGGTGACATGTTTCAACCATTTCTTTTTACATAATGTTACCTCTGGTGTTGACTTTGTTCCATGCACTCTTGATAGAAAGGTATGTGTACCATCATTAAGGGTGAACTATGTCCTTCCCAATAGCGTCTTGTTTCATTCGATCCTCCCATTCATCGCTGTGGGTATTCATATCACCTTCTATGTAGTATTTACATTTCTTCCGATGGCAAGCAATTATCTCTGAAATTTTGATCTCTGGAATCTTTAGCACTAGATTCTATTGGTGGGATAGATATAATTGCAATTTTCATGTGGATTTATTCTCACAATGTCAATTGCATCAAATTCAGTAACCGATTCGTTGTTGATTTTTTCTCCTTCTTGGTAGTAGTTTATTCCATCTTGCATTAAGAATGCTATTCCTCCTCCAATATTTCTTCTATTCCTTCTTCCTTTAATTCTATCTTTTCTAATCATGAAGTAATTGGTCATACTAAATGTGGAATGTGGTCAAAGTTTGGATGTAGATATTGATTTTGTATTAATCCATCATTTTGGTAAGCTCTTCTTTCTTAGTGGTAATACCATCTGCATTTCATTGTTGCACGTTCTTATTAAGTTCTTTTCTTTTCTTTTGGGCAGTTAAGTTTTATTATTACATTTTGGCAGATCCATCTATTTTTCTCGCTCTCTTTAATCTGTTGGTGAGGCAAGAGCCATATTTGATGCTACCATTTTTTTTACATACCTCACATCTATTAGAATATGATATATTTTTGTCGCATCCTACACAGGGTATTTAATTTTGAATTTGTCATTGGTGTTTTCTTTTTGTTCTTTTCCGTTCACTCATCGGTTGTCTTTCCCTTATCCAATAAAGGTTGCCCTGATTGGGATTAGGGTAGTTCTGGGATGTCTTAAGCTTTCCGGCCTTATTGTTTTTGATAATCATCCCATGGCCCATCAATGTTTGACTGCCATTGATGTCAGGTGTCACACTCGAGGATTTAAGTTGTATATGGCTGCTTTTTGTTGACAACTTGTGAGTAGTCCGTATTGCACTATGAGAGGTGGTCAACATTGTGCTAAAAGTTGCTCGATGGATAGTTTTTGGGAATGATAAGGTGATGAAATGTTTTGACGGGATTTTTCTGTGCTGAGGTTGGCCATGATAATAGTTGATATTTGTTCATTTGTGGATGGATTTTCTAAGAGGTATTTCATAGTTTTACGAATTATAGCGCTGATGTTATCTAAATTATAATCATTGGTGATGTTATATGCAAATTGGGATACAGAGGCACCACAGTCAAAGCTATAAAGAGTGTGTTGTAGGGGCTTTAACAATTAGATGATGATTCAGCTTTAGAAGTTTTTGTATGAATGGTATTAAGTTGTGAAGACAATTAATTGTGTCATGAGTTGCATGTTTGTAAAGGGGGTCAATGGTTTCTACGTATCCTTCAGAGATGTTTATATGCAGAAGTATCCAGTGGTTTCCTTGTTGATGCCAAGGAATAGGGATACGTTGGTATATTCGGCTAGACTAAAGTTGTTGAGAATGTGAGTGTTGATGATACCTACATAATAGTACCAGGCTGTTTCAAGACAGTTGAAAAATGCCTTGAGTGCAAAATTTGTTAGTAATTGACCTGGTTCAGTTGCGAGGATGGAGATCCTAGGTTTAGGTAGGGTGGTTGAGGGGGTTGACTGTTTGTTAGGTGTTAAAATAAAGTAGCGTTACATAATTCAAATATGCGGTATGCTTTCACGTTTTACTATGCTAGTAGCTCTCATCTGAACATTTTCATAATTATTTGTAGTCTTCAAAATCTTTCAGTATACAACCAATTCTTTGGACAGGTTTCTTTTTTCTTACACTAATATCTGTTTATTCAATAAAAGAAATAAAATCTCAGTATTATGTACATAATATAATAAAATGCATTCTTTATGCAAAGTTGAGCTTACTTCATTTGTTGTGTCTAATTTAAGTGAAAAATCAGTAGCAATGTAATCATTTTTCTTAGGCATATGAAGATTCGGATGTAAATCACAAATTTTCCAAGCCTACAATCCATGAATACACAAAAATAGTGTTACAATCGAACAAAGAAAATGAACAATTCACATATATGGGATTGGCCAAAAATGTCCAAAGATGGTTAGGATTCCCAACACAAATTCCAAAAAAATGTTAAGCAATCGTTTTAGGTTGGTCGTATTAGCTCTTCTTACATGATACTAAGGTAGGTAGTATTTCTACAGATAAATTTCTACAGATAAATGGTTGTATTGTGAAAGCTTACAATAACTTTAACTTTAACAAGGACCTTGAGTATTTTATTATTGACCAAGTTGCCGATACCAAAGTATGTAAAATACACAAATAAATAGTGGATAGTTAATATAGGTATTGATCAAATTGGACTAAATTGCGATCACTTTCTCACGCATCAACATTGGGTTGGTAATACAACCACTACACGTGATGTGGTAAAAAAATAGAATGTTGCGGAACACGCTATTATGGAGTCTCTTTCCTGATCTAAGTCTAATGTTTTCAATAATGCTATGAGATATATATTTATTACCAAGTCTACATCAACTGTAGTTATTACAAAATGTTTACGTCAACTTTTATCGAAAAAAAAATCAAATACCAAAATTTTATCATGATAACAATCAATTAAACTTCCAGGTATCACACTTGATTATCTATAGAGTAGAGTATTACAATAAAATGACCTTATTTGAATAAGTTGCTATTTTAAACCAATTGATTTGACAAAAAACATGCTAAAAATCAAATATACCTACTAGTATACTTGATTAATTCTTCCGTTTTTTAAAGAAACAAATCCTGTAAACAATGGCTGAAGAATGACCAATTTGTGTTTGAACACTCAGCAGACTGCCTTTGTTAATACCTAGAAACTTTCGTAAACAAGCTTACTTCCTATATCATGGACAATGCACTTTGCTAAAGCAATTAATATATTTTTGGAGTACTAAAATCAAATATTTACATAGAAATTTTGCAAACAAAGTAGCTATGGGAGTCTAGTTTCATAAATGAACAACATTAGAAAACCACATTTGATTAAGACGGAAGATATTAAAAATCTACCCACATAATAATTTAGGAAATTTTTAAGCCTTTGATCACACTGTGAAATTCGTATGTATCAACATTATTGTAGTGTACATACAAATAAAAAATATATTAATTGAACTAAAAATGAATGCAATATCCAACCTGTAATGTCTCTTCTGGTATTGATTGATTTAGATACTTAGTTCCATACCATTTCTCAGTTTCAGTACATACACTTTCAAATTCTTGACCCATGATGAAAATTCTAAAAATACAAATAAACAATGCTAAGTTTAAGTATGTCTAGTCCTCGCACGGACGTCATCTCAGGCACAGGTGGTAAAACACCAAATAAGAAATCCTATTTCCTATGGATAAATTGAACTGCAATTTGGTACCTAAGATAAAATTTTTAAAAACGATTTATTGTTAGAAAAAATGATAAATGGTCTGAGCTAAAAGCTCAAAAAAATAAACTTTGTCGAAATGACTTCACTTTTGATGGTAACACCAATAGCACTTAAAAAAATCAAACACAAATCCAGATTTTTCTAAATCATTTTATATTGTTTTTTTTTAATAAAATACCCATATAGATTTAGAATTAGGATACAATTAGAAACATTGCATCAAAAATAGGAAGCCTCGCTTTTCTGATTGCTGGTCTATGTGGACGGACATACAATTAGATTATTTTAAATGGTTTATTATTAGTTTCTGAATCACTATCTGGAAATATTGGATGAATGTAAAAACAAAACTAAAATAAATTTGGAGAAAGAAAGAAAGAAACAATTTCAAACACATTGGTCAGGTTCAGGCCAAAATCAGTGGACCTCAATTTTTGGCACACAAAAAACATCAAATGAAGAATAACAAATATGCAAAAATAAAGATATTCCGATGAACTTCATTTTTATATAGAAATTAAATTTCTTCTATCTAACAATATTGGTGTTTTTATGGGTTCTATATGGATTAAGCACCGACAGATGCTAGGCAATAGCTTTTTCAAATAAAATTACTGAGACGAGTCTATTAAAAAATTTAATACAAAAGTACGTTTTGGACCAATCTCCTTTTTTTCTGTGTACGAAAAAAAATCCAACACTACACTGATGCCAAATGTCACATTAATCAATTAAAGTGCTTTCGAGCAATTTCCACAACAAATTAGAGCATAGTAGAAACAGAGTTGGAATTATTTAAAAACAAACTTTAATGAATCACAATACATTCTGATAAATTTATTCTGTTGCTGCTAGTATTCTCTGTATTTTTATTCATCTGTTTTTCGTATCTGCATTTTAACACTGCCAAAAAACTATTATACAAACTTTTCTTTTTTAATGTAAACTTAAACTGACTTAATTTAATGTTTTTATTTGTAAACTATATTTCTATTTATTACCTACATCATACGTTAATCCTTCTTATTTTAAAGGCCTCCAACGTAGATACAGATCATACCATTTTTTAAATATTTTATCGAATATATGTACTTTTGTAAAACCATATGAACAAAAAATTAATAAGTCTCATTCAAACGTTTTCGTTTATTGTCAAATAAACTTCTTCAGGAATAGTGAAACTGATATTAAAATGTTTACAAATAATAAATTGGTAAATAAAAATAATCTAGAGCAAGAATATACAATAAATAATTAAGTGATTAGAAGATTTTAAGAGAAAAATAAGAGCCAGAGTTAAAAAGTTGGGAATTTAATTTTGGTTTAGTTGATTTTATGTGAATGGCTTCTTTATCTTAAGCAAAAAAAACATTATTAGCATTATCCATAATTTTAAAATTACAATTTTTATGTTAGATTCAATGAAATATAGTAATCCAAATCAGAAAATACTAAGTTTAGTCTAGAGTATTCTAACATATCTGACTTATGTATTTTAAAATTTTAGACCACATCTATATCCACTGTAATCATCGTGATATTTCACATAATCGTACAACATGAGACAACTAAATAATTCCCTCAAGAATAAAATGTTTTATACCGCTTTGGATTTTTATTATAAGTTAAATTGCATTGATGTAGATCTTGTTCAGTCTTGTATTTGCTATACGGGCCTGTTTTGTTATGATAATCATGACCCAATTGTAAACTTTTCACCAATTTAAATCTCATGTTGTTTTAGAACCACACCGTCTACCATTGTTGGCCTTAGTTTAATGAAAGCAGAAGAATTTATTCTTTTCAAAGTAAATCCTAATGATTACCACCAATTAACCGTAGGTGACCACTTACAATTTTGATAATTACAATGGAATCCCAGACCGTAGTAAAACATAACACACTACAGGGTGGCGCATAAGTTTAAAAAAATGTTGAACAGAAAACATTGATTTAGTAATTAAACATAGTAAGTTGAACAAAAAATATTTATTCAATCATGTTCTATTTATTTGTAAGTACATATAATTAATTTGGTTTAAGTCTATCTTTACTTTCTATGTTTAATTACTAAATAAATATTTTCTGTTCAACAATTTCTTAAACTATGCGCCACCCTGATTACTAATACACGTAGATACTTAATATTGGCAAGGTAATCTTGAATATCGACAAAATTTATTGCTACTGTTGCCCTGTATCAATCAGTAGGTGGCTAGATAGAATAATAGGCAGCATAGTGTAATGATAGCAATTGTGCAAGCTGGCTTGCCCATGGTGTACAGTAGCAAGTCTGACTCAAATTATGCTCAGCACCAAACAAAGAGCCTTGAATTTTGTATAGGAATACTATATGGGTCAACAATCAATAACCCTAGGTTTATAGCTTTAATACAATCTCATTTAGATATCCCTTTTTTGTGTTTCGTTTTGTAAAAGAAGTTACTATGAAAGATCTACTGCTGTCCCTCCCTACTTTTCCTTTCCCTAAAAACACCAAAATTACACAAAAGTGGATTAATAACATCAAAATACCAAAAAAAGTCGGCAGTTAGCATAAAACATTTTGATCCTTTATCACTTTCTACCACAAATCCTTCCCGACAGAAACAAGCAAACATGACGTCCACATCCCAATGCCGTCTCAACAATTTTCCGGATTATCCTTCATCGACACAACCAATTGACGTCATTTTAGTCTTTTTAAGAAAGCTTTTAAGAAAACTTTTCGAAATTATCTTTATTACCTACTTATGTATTATGAAAATGGAGGAAGTAAATTTTCCAAATAAGTAAATACTGTCATTCATCACGTTTAACACTGATGACGTTATAGAGCCGTGATTTACGAGAATAAAGAAAAGGTAGTACGAGGGTTGTACAGAAAGTTCTGTGAAGTTCTCTTTAAATGTCAGCAACTAAGCAACATCACTACTGAGAGCTTCGTTATGGCTGATGCATTCTCGAAATATGACAAACGAGTGCTGATCAAATTCTTTATTCTGTTGTGGAAATCACTGATCGAGATCCATTACACATTGCAACAGGGTTTGCAGGAGTCCTGTGATTCTTAGGAGACTATTCGTCGGTGGACAGTGTCAATTGGAGAAGACAGGACAGAATTGAAAGATGAGCAAAGAAGTGGAAGATCCTCCACAGCGAGCACACCCGAGGTGAACAAGACAGATTGCAGACAGCATGGGAACATCAAATGGTTTCGCCCATAAAATTTTAACTGAAAATGTGAAGAAACGCAAGCTCTGTGCAAAATGGGTACCACACATCCTGACCGAAGAGCAAAAAAGTGTGTCGTGTAACTCTGTGCAGCAAACATCTTCGAAGGCATCGTCGAGAAGGTGCTACTTTTCTGAATAGAATAGTTGCCTCCGACGAAATGTTGACTCATTCTTAGGAGCCTGAATTAGAGGCAAATTGCAGAATGGTGCGGCCCAGAATCCCCAAGACCAGAAAAAGTCCGAAAAGTCATCGGTCAACTCAAAGTCATGCACATCACATTCTTTGATCGACGTAGAATTTAGTTTGATCAAGCCGTTCCAGTGGGTCAGTCAGTGAATGGAGAATATTACTTGGCTGTCTTGCGCAAAGTGAAGCGTGCTATTTTGGATAAAAGGCCAGAACTAAAAAACGATGGGCCAATTTAGTTCCAGGACAATGGGGGACCTCAACGCAAGCTCGAAAGCCATGAAGCTATTGCATCTTGGAGTTTGGAAATTTTGCCACATTCACCTCACTCCGCAGATTTGAGCCCGTGCAATTTTTTATCTTTCCAAAAATGAAGGCGCCCATGCATGGAAGACATTTTCAGAGTGATGATGAGGTGAATGTAGCCTACAAAGAAGGATTTTGTTCCATGACGGAGTCTGGTGTACAAGGTTAGGTGGAATTGAGGGTCCAAGTTGAGGGCTCATACTTTGAATGACACCATTATGAACTGAATATCCGCAAATTTTTGTTGTGAACCAATACACAGAACTTTTTGAATGACCTACGTATTACATCTAAAACACTACGTTAATTAGTTTTTTCTTTTTAGTTACTCTTCGCCTACCACATATTTGCCAAGTCAAAAGCATCTTACGAACCGCTATTGCTACCTTCCACCCATCATCTTCAGCGTCAAACCAATGGAGCGCTTGATGATGCAGACTCTGCGTATATCCCACATATGCTTCGATCACAGTCAGACGATCAGAAAAACGTCAATCTATTCATTGATGAGCTAGTTATCAATACACCAGAGGTACGATTACTGGCAATGCCGACAACAGCGACAAACCAGCTTCTTTAATTATGAGATTAATGATTTCTCCCATAAAATCTCACACCAGTCACATGCTACGCCTTATTCATGTAATGGGCTTAAGTCTCTACAACTTCTTGTCTTTCCTTTTTCTCAAGGAAGTGATAACTAAATCAATCCTAGTACTCTGGTTGGTCAGCCCTACGGTCCACGTTATTCTTCATTTATTTGTCTGGAAACAGATGCTCCAATGAACATGTTAATTGATCCTATTCACCTTCTAAAATTAGTTCGCAAAAATTGGCTTTCAGAAAAATGTGGACCTTTCGTCACCAGAGCTAACTTTTACAATATTGTTAAAGTAGATGAATCTGATTCTCTGTTTCAAAATTGCTTTCGAGTTGACTAGGAAAAACAACAAGTAAGTCACATTTTATTCAAAATGATTGCAAAAATCCAAACACAAGAGTCTATCTTGCTCCAACTTTAGAATTAAGTATATCTCTAGAATACACACAAAACTTTTATTAATTTTTGTCTGGGTTCACATTTCCTATAATATTAATTAACAATATTTTTTATACTTATACCTTTGTGTTTAAAATGATCTTGTTGGATATTTTGTCCATTCATTATGCTCTCAGGGCCCAATGAATTCTCTATGAATTCCATATTAGAGCCCTATATTCAGAAAGGAAATATACTTTAAGACAGTTAGATATTCCTAGAATTATATCACCTTTAAAGAATACGAACTTTCTTTCGTATATTATTCGACAAAGAAACTTGATAGGTAATTTTTTTAAATTTTAGGTGAAAGCTGTGTTGGGAATTTTTTAGCGAGAATTTGATTTATGCTCATCAAACCCACAAACATCAATTAGATATAGAGGATGGAACGATTTTCTTTGGCCAGTTAATAGCTACCGGGTGGAAGATTGTTAATGTGAAAACATCGACCAAAGGTTTTCAAAAACGTGACGAGTTTTAAGAACCGATTGTTCAACTGGAGTTTTTAAGATCATTTCAGCAATTCATATCCGATTGTACTACGTACACCATGTCCGCTATGTATTCAACAGTTACTGCACTGATATCCTTAGGTGATAATTACTACGCATTCGTGCTGCTCGGAAAATTCCAATCTGACATAATGGAATCGCGATTTGGGTAGTATCGCCAGTAACTTGGAGCACGATATAATGTCACGGTAGCCTATGTTTTACAAGCTGAAAAGAAGATTCACCAGAAGCATTTGATAGCCCGAATGAAAACACGTGGCTCAATTTAGGTTCAGTTAAATGATTTATTGGATGGTGATGATATTGTCGTTGATGATAGTGCTTAGTGAAGAGGTTCCACCTATTTATACGTCCTCAATGTTCCTGAGATAGAAACAACGACATTTATTGCTGGATTTATTCAGCGACAAATAAAATTTGTTTGTTTATCTTGCTCGCAACTGGAACACGCTCAAATGTCTCGTCATATGGACAACATCAATCGAGGTGGTCTTGTTGTCAACAGTGAGCTTCTTATGCAAAATGTAGAATTCTGGCTCTAAATTTTCAAAAACATTATTAAAGAATTTGAATCAGATTTTCTTTTCTATGTAGTATCATTGGGGTACTTGATGTTCATTTGGATCAATCTCGATTTCATAAATCAAATCAGTTATGCTTTTGTAGGTCAACATTTTGTTTTTCTAATACAATTTTAAAGGATAGTGTTCGTGTAAAATATAGAAAATATTCTCAAGTAAAGAAAGATGCTAGTGTAAGCGGAAAATTAAAAAAATTGAGTATTAACAATTAATACGTTTATAAACAATAACCTTGATATTGGCAATATTGGCAACAGAATGGCGATATAATGTAAACTTACCTGCAGTTGTCAGGTGTCAAGCGGTTCAGTATATCAGAAATAATATCAGGACGGTATTCAGAAATTAAATGATGGGCAGATAAAATTTCATCGACTGGATAATCCTAAAACATACAATGTTATTATCCATTCAAATTTTAAGATTATCTTCTTTATCTATTCAATGAAAACGTAACCGGAAAATAAACTTAGCAATTTTTAGAAGCAATTGATTTAGATGCACTATGACTTATTGTTAAGAATTGATATAAGAAAATTCATACAAAACTAATCAAAAATTCGTTCAACAATCCTTACTTACTCGAAGGTTTGAAGCTAAATCGGAAACATAACCCATTGGTCTACTCTTCTCCTTAAATCGAAATCGCATCGCAGCAATGTCCTATATAAAACAAGAGAAAAAAAGAAATCTTTGTTAAATTAAAATAATAAAATCACGTAAAAATTATTACAATGTAACCGCTGTATGAATAGCAAAAAAGAGTTATTACGAGTGCAAGCAAACTATGACAACAAGCAGCCTTGATGTTGATCTAACTAAATTAAAACGTACCCTTTGTTCCTCAAATACCCATTCCTGAGGTCCAACTTCTCTTAACATACGTAAGTATTGAAACACCAATGTCACAATGTCGTCTGTGTTCTCTGTAAAGGATCATTAATTTAAAATTGTTAACGGTTTGCAAGTCAAAAAGAAACGTTAAAAATAGAATAACGACTATAAGAAAACGAGAGAAAAAAACGTTTTTAAAGGAATAGATAGGCAATGAATTATCAAAGCGCGAAACAAGGCTTTGTATGAACCAATTTAGTTTTTTGAAATGGTAAAAGTAAACTATATACAGTAAACCAATGCATACATAAAAAGTGATCTTTTTCTACTATGTAGTCTAAGTTGTACAAACTAAAATGAAATTACGTTCTAATTAAAGTGGTAAAATCTGATAAGAAATACACAACTACTAGAAACAGCTACATGTAGCTACTATTGTTACCTGAATTTTTTATGTATGTAATGATGTAACTGTATATAGTTTACTTTAACCATTTCAAAAAACTAAATTGGTTCATACAAAACCTTGTTTCCGTACTTTTTCGCTTTGATCATTCATTACCCATCAATTCATATATTTCCTTAAATTTTTTTCAATCTTCGTGTTTTTTTAACTAGGTACATAATAAAATTTTGAATAGGTGCATAATAAAATTTTGTCATAATTATATTTTGAATCATTTCAATCTTGAATTTTCATAAGTTCTGACTGGCTGGCTAGCCAACATAGATCTATAATTACAAACACTTCTGTTAGTTAGTCATCCTCTACAGGTTAATAATTGCTCAAATGTTAGCAGAGATAAGCAGCTAATGTGATTGCAATAGCTGTTACTTACACAATGAGTAATTATCCTTATGTATCTCTCTATTTAATAGCACAACACCTTAATATCTTAATATACACACGGCTGTAATGCATAAGTTGCTAAAAATACATTCAGTCAGAAATGGAAAATATAAAATTATTTAAATGTAGAACAAAAATAAGAAATATGGTGCCGTGAGTTTAAACCTGTTTATTGTGCACACAATGTCACTTTTCCCATAATCTAGTTGATATTTAAATTGTAATAGATCAATAGGCACTAGTAGAATTAAAAGGTGGATCAATAGCTTTTGTGATGATGGAAACATAACATTTATATCAACTATGTATATTCTTTATAAATAACGTAGGTGCAGATCCAAAAACAATTAAACCAGTTGCTGTTAAATTTTTTTTAAATGTATCATTAAAATGTTCTGCAAGTTTCAAATTATTTGGTTAATTGAAACTAACAATTTTGATAGTTTGAATTTTGATA
>JAUYWI010055879.1:3824-16915 GCA_034780595.1 Parotoplana pacifica
GGTTTACTCTGTTATTTCAGGTTTACTCTGTTATTTCAGGTTTACTCTGTTATTTCAGGTTTACTCTGTTATTTCAGAATTACTCTGTTGTTTTAGGTTTACTCTATACTCTTATGTCACTGCTATTTCAGGTTTACTCTGTACTCCTGTTACTGCTGTTTTAGGTTTACTCTGTAAATGGTGTAGTAGGCAGCGACGGTGGACGATTTGTGATCTTAGGCAACCAAGTAAGGACTGGTCTGGCATTGGACTACGAGACGGTTAAACTCTACAACATACTGGTTAATGTGGTAGACGGGGGAAGTCCTGCTAAAACTACGACTGCTACTGTCACATTATCTGTACAACCAGCAAATGAATATCCTCCTTATATCACTTCAGTTACTGCTACTGTCCTGGAAAATGCTCCTCTTGATACAGTAAGATATAAAATAGTTCAAAGTTGTGATGTGAGTATGGCCTGATTGGGTTTTTAAAAGTAAGTAATTCATTTGGTTAATCTTGATAATTTTATTGTGATTTCAGTATGTGATTACTATGGTTGCCCCTGACAGTGACAAAGGCTTAAATCATAATACCGTAAACTTTGACATTACTGGGGGCAATTCAAATGGTTACTTTAGAATTGAATCTGACGGAAAGATTTACGTACAGACACCTCCAGACAGAGAAACAGAAAGCCCAGTATGTTAATTGAACTTTATAAAATAATTATCTATACGAAATTTATAAAGCACTTTATAAATGAGTAGTATATGTACATAATTTTATTCTAAGCATTCATGGGAAATTCATTTTCTATGAAATTTTGAAAAATAAGAAAATTAGTTGTCGTTGGGAGAATTTCAAATTATAAGCAACAATATGTTTTAAGTTTTTAGTAGAAATAAAAATTGTGTACAACATTATCTGCAAGTAGTATTGTATTTTATCATAATATTTATATAAATAGCATAAATTATATTTATTTTCATATATTTCCATTGTATATAAAGTAAAACTTTGTGGGTTGATCTATATATGTGTGAGAAAATAAACTTTATTATCGATGCCTAGAATTAATAAAATAATCCGGCATTTATACCTATATAAAACAACAATGATGAAAAAATTAACATTAACATTATATATTTATAGCTTTATATAATTGTAAATTCCTATATATTAAATTTTAAGGTTGTATTAACGGTAAAGGCGTATGATGGTCCTAGCCTTTCAACTGTTGGTACGGCAACCATTACCGTTACCGACGTGAATGACAATGCTCCTGTCTTCAATCCAAGCTCTTATACAATATCTGTTGCAGAGAATGCAATCAGTTCTACACTACTTATTGATTTTTCTCTTTTATCGCGTGTAAGTGTATAAATTCAAATATTACAGTTGTTTATCGACTTTTATCGATTGAAATTATATAAGTTGGAGTGCATCGTAAAATCGAATCATCAAAAAAGCGAATTAAAGAAAGAAAACCCAAAAAAGTGAACGTATTATATATTTAGTTTTGTAGTAAATTAAATACATACATCTATACGAAAAAGGAATTCGCTCTCATAATAATTTACGCTTTTGATGATTCGCTCTTACAATATCCTCCTATATGAGTAGTACTACTTTACATGATGAAGACCAATCTAATTTCAATATTTCGATTGTAATATTTCAGGTAACGGATAGTGATTTGGGGCCGGTTAATAATCTTATAACTTATTCCATAACTGCTGGAAATACTGGAACCAAATTCACATTTAGCGGAAGTAAATTGCAGGTTTCTGGCTCGCTGGATTACACCACTAAATCCACCTACGTGTTAACAGTCAAAGGAGAAGATAGTGGAACTACTAAATTAGCAACCAGTATCCCTGTTATCATCCAAGTACTGCCGGTTAATGCCAATCCGCCCACTTTCTCGACCAGTGGCAACCCACTTACCATCCCAGAAAATCAAGCTGCAGGTTCAGTTGTATTTAAAGCTATAGCTACTGATATTGACTCGGTAAATATTGCTGTCTATTGATGTTATAAATGTCCCTATCTTATATCGATGCATATAAATCTTATAAAAGTTTTTATACTGCTCCCTATTCTATTTCAAGTTTACAACCCCATTTAACTTATTTGTGTATTACACCTACTAATGTACCTCTAAAACTGAATTGATGTGATGTAATGTAAATGTGCGTCTTATGTTTCTATTTTATGTAGGGCCTTTCGGGGAATGTCACCTTTTCAATCATTTCGGGCAACACTAATAATGACTTCTATATTAATCCTGATGATGGTAACATTCAGGTCTACAATCCACTGGACTATGATGGGCCAAATAAGATTTATTATTTAAATCTTAAGGCCACGGATAAGGGTCCTACACCTTTAACAGCAACAATGACTTTGACGGTAATTCGATTGATTGGAGTGCTTTTTATATTTTTGACTATATCAAATGTAACTTTATAAATCATTAGTATTTAGCAGTTGAACATCAGAATTAGACTTTTTTATTTATTTGTTTTAGGTCAGTCTTACCGATGTAAATGATAATTCACCTGTGTTTACCGGACCATTCACAATTAACGTGGACGAAAATGTTTATGCTAATTATCCTTTAACTACGATATCTGTGTCCGATAAAGATTCCAGTAAGTATTTTTTTTATCCTTCGATTCTCTCTTGTTTAGTAGTTTATGGGTGTTATATTTATATGATACCTACCTAATCAGGGACTGTCAACATATAAGTTTTTGTTGTTCATTTAGCTGTCAACGGACAATTTGATGTGTCAATCTTTACTCAAAGTCCCACTACGCCTGTTATGTTCTCCTACAATACTGTGACAAGGGTCCTTTCTTCCATATCATCACCAGATAGGTATGTATCAGCGATAATTGATTAATCACTGTGCAATAGTTCTACTATCAATAAAACCTCGTATTTAATTTCAATTTTTTTTATATTTAGGGAAAGTGTTGATTATTATGAGGTTGTAATGAAGGCAGTAGACAAAGGGACAACAGCTTTGACTACAATTCAACTTTATCGAATAACTATTAATGATTTAAATGACAATACACCAACATTTGCACCGGTTGTCAATGGCGCTACTTACTATGTCAATGAGAATTTGGCCGACACGGTGGTCGCAACGTTTCAAGGTACAGACGCAGACCAAGGCACCACTGGCCTTCAATACACCGCAATTGGCATAACTCCATCCTCTGCTCCTTTCTTTTTTGGTACTGGGGCAAGTCTGGCTAATCCAGCTTCGCCGGTTTTGTATACAAATGGTGCTTTGGACAGAGAAACATATAGCAGGTGAGTTACCAAACCAGAAACTAATAAAGAAGTTTATTTATTTGTTGTTACACAATTCGACCTGTTATAATTCCTAGATTGTGTTGTATCTAATATTAAATAGTTATTTACACAAAGAGAGTGAAAAATAGTTCTCTTTATTGCATGTCTACGCACGCGCCCCAGAGAATACTATGACGAGCGATATCTATGCGCAAATTGTGTAGATAATTTTTTAAATCTTTTATTTGGCCATAGACTACTTAGTATGTCATGGCATAGGTCATGGCATAGACTATTTTCTGTAATATTGAAAAAAATGTGGTATACAAAACTGCCACAGAATAGTCATATATATCTATGGTTTTAACAGTTCTATGACTATTTATAGAAATACAAGTTTGTATCATATCAATAAATTTAAGAATGGGAAATTTTAGGAACATTTCATTTATTCAAACTGTACAATAATCTGCTTAACGGAGAAAATAAATGTTTTTTTCTGCGAATAATTTATATTTTAAATTCTAATTTAATTTAGAGATATTAATAGACTGAAGATTTCCCGGAATTTACATCAGAAAATGTCCAAAAATAGGAAATACACAATTAGTTATTATATTACAGAAAACGAAATTTGTCTTTGTTGTCAAAAAACGAAATTTTTTCAGAACAGGAGAGCTAATACTTTTCCATACCTGAAATAAATTTTAGTAAAAATAATAATTTGTGTACAACATTACTTGCAAGTAGTTTTGTTTGTTGTACATGAAAAATATATTTCCATGCCCTATTAAAATATGGCATTCTATTTAAATCCTTAGTTGTCCATTGATATGCACTGAAAAAAATAACATTCCGTCATTGGAAAGGTGGAACTTTTCAAATTTCAGGAAAATAACTAGATGGAACTTTTTTTGTGAATGAAGTTGTTTTCCATTATGCAGTTTATGAACTGTTTACTGCTGTAGAATTTATCGATTATTAAAAATTCACTAACTCTTCATAGTCTAACGGTGGAGGTAAATATACTTCTCTAGTGGACCAAATTAAATTCCCAACAAATTAATTATTGATCTTTCCAAGGTACCTAGTGTTTACCAAATTTCAACGCAATCGATACACGGGAAGTTTGAAGCCTTACCCCCTGTAGCCAGGGCCTATATTTTTTAGATGTTAAGCAATCCCTAAATTTTCTTTTAGTTATGTATTACGTCTATTGGTGGCAGACACAGGCACCAACCCTGGTATCAAGACCGGTACGGTAACTGTGACCGTAAGTGTGAATGACCTTAATGATGAAAAACCAGTCTTCTCACCAGTGGCATACACGGGTTCTCTTTCTGAGGACGCTCTTGGTGGTACTCTCGTTGCAACCGTCAAAGCCACTGACAAAGATTCCACCGGGCCCAACTCTGTGTTACAATATTCTATCGCATCAGGTGAGAGAAATTTGCCGTTGTGGTAGTGATAAGATTGGAGTATACAATTATCGACTTCTTTACTTTCCGGCTTTATTTTCAGGAGATCCAAGTGGATTTTTCGATATCAACAACATTGGGCAGATATTTTTGAAAGTGAATGGAACGGTGAATCGAGAAAACTTCCCCTACGGAATCAATCTAACAGTGTCCGCCAAGGACTCGGGTGCACCGCAGCAAACTTCACCGATTGTGGCCACTGTGGTTGTAACTGTCAACGATATAAATGATAATGATCCCATCTTTAATGAAGTCAATCCAACTCGTTATGTAAGTACACGCAGAGAAATGTGAATGTTAAAAGTTCATAAACAGTTTGTATCTGAATATTTTTTCTCTCTAAAAATAGATTTTTGAAAATTGTTTCATATATAAATAAATATATTAAAGGTAAATATTGCCATATCTATTTTTGATATATGTAGTTGCATATTTAAAATATAGAAACTTTACCTTTGGAAAAATTCAAATTTACTACAATATTTAATAGAAGTGATTTATTGTACCGAAACTTAATTGCAGTCAAAGACGTTATTGCAGTCCAGAAAAGACATTAAAAAATAATTGGGACATCGTATGTGTCAATGAAGTAATTTTGTCATAGTGGCTTTGCTGGTGAATAAAAATTAATTTATGAAGTAATTTTAGTTTTAATTTAAATCTTGAATATACTGAAAATTCGAAATTCAATTAATTTTTATTAGTTCCATAATTTTCATTACAAAACTAGTGACTGTTTCTAATTTGTTTATTTATTTGTATTTCTAGGTTACGGAAGGTAGTGCTATTGGAACAAATGTTGGAGGTCCAATAAATGCCAGTGATGCTGATACTGGAAATAATGCTGCTCTTACTTATATGATTGATCATGTAAGTCCAGTACTCTTATCTATGTTTGATCTTGTAAGTCCAGTACTCTTATCTATGTTTGATCTTGTAAGTCCAGTACTCTTATCTATGTTTGATCTTGTAAGTCCAATACTCTTATCCATTATTGATCATGTAAGTCCAAAACTCTTCTCTCTGATTGATCATGTAAGTCCAATACTCTTATCTATGATTGATCATGTAAGTCCAGTACTATTATCTATGATTGATCATGTAAGTCCAATACTCTTATCTATTATTGATTATGTAAGTCCAATACTCTTATCTATAATTGATCATGTAAGTCCAGTACTATTATCTATGATTGATCATGTAAGTCCAATACTTTTATCTATGATTGATCATGTAAGTCCAATACTTTTATCTACGATTGATCATGTAGGTCCAATACTCTTATCTATGATTGATTAATGTAAGTCCACTTATTAAATATTTTATGTGATGTATGACGCGTTTCAGTCAATTCTCTGAGCTAAATATGACATTTTAGTGCACAGTTCAATAATACCAAATCAACATTTTCTGTACACATCCTTTAAAACTATGTACATATTTTCAGTCACATATTTTTTATGAAATGATTCTTTATAAACTTCAGTAGGTTCTCATTCACCAGATCTATTTGAGAAATACTTTATTAATCAGCTGTATCTTTCTTTTTATAATATTTTTACTAGCAGTTTATATTCTGGCTTCTTCAGGTTGTCATGGGTCTAGACTACTTTCAAATCGACGGAACAACTGGACAGGTCACTGTGAAAGTTGCTAATCTTGACCGCGAATCAATAGCTATTTACAAGTTGCAGCTCAAGGTCAGTGACAATGGTGCCACTCCTAGAACTGGGACCACCACCCTCACCATCAGTGTCGTGGACGTTAACGACAATTCTCCGACATTCAGCGTCGACTATAGTACGGGTGTATCGGTTGATGAAAATGTGGCAGTGGGCACACTGGTTGTACAGGTGGGTTGTTGGTTGGTTGGTTGAATGTATCTCTTTCCCGAGTTAACAAGTTGTTGTTGTGCTGTCTATCCTAGTAATCAGCAAATACTTTTTTTGTACACAAGTACATTGGAAAGATTTATTGACTAAAAAGTTTTGTTTGAAAAAAAATAAAAAAAGGGGCCGAGAATGTATCAGGTCCTAAAATAAAAGTTCAATATTTTATTTGCTAAATAATAATTTGATTTTTTCGCCTATTTTTGATTTTTTAGTCTATAATTTCTGGTTACCTTGTTACCTTGTGCCGTCGAGTCGAGTACGACCCCTGGTGACTTCTCGTAGCGGCACAAAATGGGTTAATTGTAAAAGTTAAATGTTAGGTTTAAGATTGTAAACGATTTTCACTTAAATTTAAAATGAATTTTGTATATGTACTGTATGCAGTAGCATTCTCTAATTCACTCAGGAGATATATCGACCCTCTTTTCGCCCGGTGTGTACACGATGGTACGTAATATCTCCTTCGCGAGCCTGAGAATGCCAACTATATTGCAGTTAAAGTGGAAAATCCGTTAATGTCGGCATTAACTAGATAATGTAGACATAAACTAAGGAAAACAGATAATGTAGACAGACGCCTTGCCTGCAAACTGCTTAAACTGCTTAGCTTAACCCTGATTGGCTAATCGTTGGATACTTTCATTTTCCTACAAGCGAAGTAAGCTACAATAAATCAATATCCATCCATGAGTCATGTAGTTAGCCATTTTCATTTACCTAGTGTCCACTTTAACTAGATAATATCAGCATTATCTAGTTATAATGCCGACATTAACGGATTTTCCACTTTAACGCTAACATCTAATAAATCAATCAAATTTCAGCTAACGGCCAGCGATCTTGATTATGGTGCAAACGCCAATATCTTATACCAAATGGACACGACCAGAGGACAATATTCGGAGGCAAACAAACTCTTCAGCTTGGATTCCTCAACTGGAGCTCTAACAGTGAAGACAAATATCGACCGGGAGGCTTATTCGTCCGTCAGGTAGGTAATAAATGAACTAAATGAACCAAATGTGCACTTATTGAAAACTCTTGTATTTTTGGTTTGTTCTAGTTTTTATGTTGATGCAACTGATATGGGTCCCGGAAGTAGGAAGGCCACAGCCTATGTGGTAGTGGCGATTAATGACCTGGACGACAATTATCCAGTCTTTACCAAAGCAGTTTTTAATGGAGAAATGGCATATAAGTACGGATTATAATTGTACAACTGTGTCTTTTTGCGGATTTTATTTATCTGTTTATATTAAAGTTTGTATATTTATTTCTTTAATTTATTTTTACAGTGAATCTCGTATTGTTGATATTATCCCTGTACAAGCTACAGATGCCGATGCCACAGGCAATGTCATTACTTATGGATTTGTGGACACAGTAACCTACATAGATATTGATGGATCCACCGGTAAAACAATACTATTTGTATAAATCATCTATTTGAATATGAGTAGGTATTATTGACTTTGTTCAAAATAGGCAAAAAAGTACAGGATATTGGGATTTATATTAATACTGCGACGATTAAATATTCAAGGGTAAATAAAAAGTTAAATATACAAATAATATTCTGTAGGTATTCATTAGTTAACTTAGACAACGTCTTTGGTTGGAGATAAGTAGGTACCTACTTTGTATTCTAGATAGTCGCCACTCACCATACCAAAATATTTCGATAGAGGTTGATTCACAAAAAAATAGCCAAAGAATAATGAAACTTACTCAAATATTTGAGGAAAAACAGTTCTAATTATTTGATAAATGGTGTATAATACAGTTTATTGATGAAATAAGTACTGTTTGTAATTAATTTATTTTCACCATTTCGAGCCTCAATCTAAAAATAAAAGTTAATATATTTCGCTCTTTTTCTCTCTTTGGTAGCAGGTGTTCAAAAAATATTGTAATTATTTCATTAAAATAGGTAAATTACTTATATTTAATTAAAGAAAGCAGTAAAATATTAAAAAACATAACATTTACATGTTTTTGCAAATTTTATTGAGGCTCCCAATGGTAACGTCTTTTTTCCCAATCAGGAAACCGAAACTAAATTGTAAACAACTAGTCTGTCTGGTCTAACGTCTTTCATTGCTCCGACAGAGGACCTTTTGAATTTGTCAAATGAATGTTTTTGTATGGTTAAAAAACTATTGCAATGTTGTAATCGAACTTTAGGCCTTTTATGATAAATCGTTATGTAAACTTTTTTATTTCAGACTTTAATTAATTTATAGTGAATTGTGGATAATCTTAATGATAATTTTAGCCATAGAAATTAGACTGATTAAAATTTGATACCCAAAATGGCCGACTGTTTTAAAATTTTGTACAAATTTTCATAGAAATTAAAGTATTATTAATTTTAAAAAACAAAAAGCGATTGAACACCCCCCCCCCCCATACAAGAAGATTACAAAAACGGTTGATTAAAGTGCAAAATGGTATTCAATCACGATTTTCTATAGAATCGTAAAAGTAAAAATACAGAATTTCTATTTCACTCAGGAATGGTCAAACGACGCGTTGGATCTACAACACCAGGAAAGGGGGCCAGTTTGATCCGCAAGGTTCGAGCCACGGACAGCTATGCGTCGCCATTGTCAACGGATGGCATTGTTCGAGTTGATATTTATGACAGCAGCACTACTACAGTTTGTGTCACCTTCACCGTGGGAGAGTCCACCTTCATGTCCAATTTGGACAGTATTCTAAGCGCCTTAAGTGCGACATTAACTTTCAAATATCCGACCTGTCGCACCGGTTATTATAAACACACAGTTATCTCGAAGTAAGTAAAATACTTATGTTACTGGCTACTTGATCTAGATATAATACAACATTAACCGCATTTATTTCATCACAATAAATAGTTAAATAATTATTGATACAGAATATCGACTCTCGCTGGATCTGAATTTTTCTGTAGTAAATAAAATGCAACAATTTTTATAAAAATTTAATGAATTGAGCCTCTACAAAGTTGCATAATTTTTACACAAATAAATCCATAGATTGATAAATTAAGATTTACCTAATTTTGTTTAAAATATTAGCGAAACATGTCTTTGTATCCACTGCACAGTCTGTAAAGCAAAATTGTTCAGTTTATGTAATGCTGAACAAGTCAAAACCTTCAAATACCTTGGAGCAATTATAACATCGGATGGAAAGTGCAAGAACGAAATTCGTGCAAGGATTGCAATGGCTAAAAACGGCATTTATAAGAAGAAGAGAATTACTAACAAAAACATTACGGCTAGAAACTAAGAAGAAAATCGTGAAGACAATTGTATGGAGTATAGCACTATATGGAGCGGAAAAAGACAAGAAGAAAAATAAAGCACTAAAAATGTGAATTTGGAAGAGAATGCAACAAATAACATAGAAGGACATGAAGACAAATCAAGAAATACTCCAACAAATCAAAGAAAAACGCAGCATGTTGGAAACAATGATCAGAAGAAAAAAGAATTGAACATATAATACGTGGAGAAGGAATGGTGAAAGTAATTTTGGAAAGTCGATTTCTAGGGAAGAAAGAAGAATTGGATTGGACATATAATACGTGGAGAAGGAATAGTCAAAGTAATTCTGGAAAGTCGATTGATAGGGAAACGTGGAAAAGGAAAACCAAGAAAAGGTTTGTTAGAAGAATTCAAACCAAACACCTAATAGAGAATTGAAGGACCGGGCAGCAAACCGAGAAGGACGGAGAAAGTGGATGCCATAGAATTGAACCTGCTTAATAACTGATTCGGCAGAACACACACTATAGATAGATAGACCTGATTGAGCTTTTCACCCTGTATTATCACCTCTTCATCCTTTAGTAACTTAGGGCATGCTCTCAATTACAGATTCTCTGTTTGCTACCTGCCTGCTAACCACAGAACAAAGATATCTTTGTTCTGTGCTGCTAACTCACATTCCTTCGTCGTCCGCCATTGCTGTTCTTCACATTTCTAGTCTATGTTCTATCTCTGCCCCTGACTCCAATCCTATACCACCTGATCCTCGAACAGCATATACCACGGTGCTTCTCTCTAGATTTACCCGTCAGACAGTCTATTACCAAGGCAAATGAATGGACTAAGGGCAGATCCTTGATGAAGTCTCACGGTCACCTCAAAGTCCTCCGATTCACCGTCAGTTTTGTTGAACACTTTTTGTACATGCATTAGACGAGTCTGATGTACTTCTCCTCTACTCCCTTCAGCTTTAATATTTTCAATGTTATTAATAAAACTAAAGTATTATCTTCACTCCAATAATGACTACTACCAGTGCGTTTAGCAGTATGATTTAAATGAGGTTTTATACGTTGAAAAGCAAGACAAACAACTTTAGCTAAATGAGTTGTAGTACAGTTTGAAGCACCACTGATAAATCTAAACTTGTAGGGTGACTTATGAAATTTAGCAGTCCAATACATATTTGGAATATTAACATCATTACTAATTTTAATATTAAAATTCTCTAAACAAATCTTGGGACGTATACCTAATAGATGTAATCTATGGAAAGATCACTAGGTTTACAAACACCATGAAGTAAATTAGCTGGCAGTAAAATTATGAATAAATGTTTTGCGTTAAAAATAGAGTGTAAATTAATCTGTTCAACATATTTGTTTTTTAAATGAATTGCATTTTAAAAATAATAGATTTATTTTGATCATTTCTATCATGAGTGTTATTAATACTATTAATAAATCTAACATTAAATGAAAAAATTAAATTTTACAAAATAATAATCATCTGATCTTCACATTGAGTATTATATTTCACTATGTAATTATTTTTTAGTAATTCTTTACGTAATTATGTACCTATTCTTCCTAGATTTTTTTGCTGAACTGAACTATGTATATTTACCACAGTAGCATAATTACCTATCTTTGTGAGCACATTAAATTTACTAAATATCAAACATTCATTAAATTCACCAAGCATCAAAGATAATGCACACTAAATTTTAAATGTTGCTTTTATAATTTTTAAAATCAAATATGCGGAAAATGTTTTTACATTTTTTCATTATTTACACTTAATATAGATATTATAACAACTGACTTTTACTTTTGTAGTTGACAATGTGTGCATACTTTCTCAATCTTCATCCGGTGCTCCTTCAACGGAAAATAGTTATTTAATTTCCTTGACATTCAAGCCAGCCATTGATACTCGGCTGCGTCACAGTAGTCATTCGATGATGGACAGTCAGAATACCATTCACATTAACGAGACATTTAAATTTCCAGTGGACTATGATGATGTCGCATCCTATTCATTGGTGCTGACCCTCATTTGTGTTGATATGCACTCAGTATCAACAGAGGTCGGTGAAGCCAAACTGGCCTTGGATTCCGTAGATGTTAGTACAGAGCTTGAAGTTTGGCTGGATATTATCAATTCATCTGCAACAACGCTCCAGGTAGGTACCGACCAATGTCAAAATGAATCTGAAATTTCGACGAACATTACCTCATTTATATATAACCAACGTAGACTATTTGTATATATCTAGAAGATAAATAACTTTGGAGTTACAAAGATAAAGAAGAAAAACGTTAGTTTTGACTAGCAAATAGGTTCCTAAATTTGCATTGTGGAGCAAACTTACACGTGGACCTATTTGCTATTTTAAAAACTGGATGCAGCTTTGTTAGGAAAATTCTTCAGGTTACGCTGGATCTCCTTAACTTCTTTAAAATTGGAGTCCATTATGGCACGCAACTGTGGAACCTTCTTAGCTAATTCCTTTCTATCAAAGCATTTTTGTTTGCCACCTTCATCCAGTTTCCTTCTTGGGTTAGCAGCCAGTCATATTACACCACCCCATCTTATTTTTCTACAGTGTTGTTACCTCCTACCTCTGATTTCTTCTAAATACGAATACTTTATGAAATTTAAAGCTTTTTTTCTATAAATAGTTTTTTAAAATATTTATTAACAGTTTACTGGACTACATAATGAAGCATGTGTGTAGTGAAAACACTTAAGACAAAGTAGCTAAACTACCATTCTATTCATTTATAATCTGTATTACATATAACCGATTTCATTCTATTAATAAATAGAAATCGGTGGTATTTTACATTATCATACACCAAATGCAACAATATCTAAATTTATTTCTTGATAAATGGCAATTATTTGTGGTGATACAATACCCGCTTGTTCACTTTACGATAACTTAGTTATTCTCCTATACTATGTAACTTGGTACAGGGTGTCCCAAAAGTAACCGAACTTAAATAAAACTAGATATCAAAAACGTTGGACGCCGGGGAACAAACGAATGGCCTGCTAGATCCCCGGATCTTATACCGCCTGATTTCTTTCTATGGGGAGTTCTAAAGCTAATAAGCCTATGACAATTGATCAACTAAAACAAAGTATTAGCACGAATGGAACCA
>JAUYWI010055890.1:0-16914 GCA_034780595.1 Parotoplana pacifica
ACTATGCCATCACAAAACAGAAATCGAAAAATGAAGGCAGATGAATTGGCATCAGAAGGTGCAAAATGCGCCAAATTGGATTTACATTTCAGGTAAATAATATACTGTACAGGTTTCAGGAGGATAATATTTTCATACGTATTATCTTACTGTAACTCCTTTTCAGAATGACCGCCATACACTCGGCACCAGTCTCTACCACGTCGGCCTTGTCCTCCTCGGTACCTACTGTCTCTGCCACCACGTTGGCCTTGTCCTCCACCGAGTCGGTACCTATCACATCAGGAATATCTGCTTCCTCTGCTGCCTTAAACGACATCACCATGATTACTGATATTGCCGCCTTTTCAAGAATTCGTGAAACACTAACTGATGCAAACAAATTTCAAATATTAAACAAACGCTTTAAATGTTCTCCTAAGATATTTCCTGCAAATGATTCCAAACGTAGGTATAATCAAAACTGGGAAAGTATTCACGAGTGGTTGATTTACTCTACTGAAGAAAATGGATGTTACTGCTCTGTCTGTGTTAGCTTTGGAGAAAAAGATAGAGGTAAAAAACAGTAATTTGTAGATAAGCCCTTTACTGACTGGAAAAATGCAACAGGAATCAAAAGAGACGCTTTACATACTCATTCCAGCAGCGAAAACATCAATTAGCAGCAGAAAAGGCGAGTCGTTTTTTATAGATTAGTAAAGAAGAAGTGGTACCAGTGAAAATCCAATTAAGTAAAGGCTTATGAGGAAAAAATCTGCCGAAACAGAAATGCCTTGTTGTCTATTATTGACATCATTATCGTTTTAGGCCAAAGAGGGCTTTCTCTGAGAGGTAATTGGGACAAAGTGGCGAATAAAGAAAATGGAAATTTTCAGTTTTTTGTGGATTGGAAGAGCAAAATGGACGCAGATCTTCGACTACATTTAAACAGTGGTGCTAAAAATGCGATGTATTTATCTCCCAAAATTCAAAATGAGTTAATCAGTGTCACTGAATCAGTCATCAGGGATTCTATCGTTGAAAAAGTGAACCAATCCGCCTTTTTTCTATTATTGCTGATGAGACTGCAGATGTTTCCAGAACAGAACAGTTGGCTTTATGTATCAGATATGTCAACAACACTGATCCCAGCAACAATCAAGTCTGCGAGGATTTCATTGGTTTTTCCGAACTAAAAAGACAAGATGCCAGCACCATCTCAACTGTTATGTTGCAGAAACTGGAAGAGTGGGGACTTGATCTATCAAAACTTAGAGGGCAAGGCTATGATGGGTGTTCTACCATGAGTGGACATGTAAATGGTGTCAATGTCCAGGTGACTAGGAAGTTTCCACAGGCCAAATATTTTACTCATTGTGCCAATCACCGTCTAAACCTTGTAATTGTAGCAAGTTGCAAAGATGTTCCAGATATCCGGAATTTCATGCAGAGTTTTGGTAATATGACTTTCTTTCTAGCCTACAGTCCAAAGCGCAAAGAAATATTGACAACTCATATGAAAATTACTGAGGCCACTCTAATCTTTCCCAATGATGCATTTCATGATGAGGAAGAAGATGTTCTGCAATTGCGAGCTGGAGGAAACCGTATCTCCCTTCGAACTTTGTGCGACACCAGGTGGCTATCTCGCGGTGATTCAGTGAGTGCACTATTGACCAATTACGAAGGTATATACAGCGCTTTGGAAGAAATACGTACATCGTCGACAAGTTCTCAGTCATCATCAGATGCACAATCATACCAACACTCAATGGAACAGTTTTCTTATATTTATTGTGGGGTTATCACCCAATACATATTGGCTTTTATTCGTCCACTCAGTATTGCACTGCAGTCAAAGCAGTGTGATCTTGTTGCAGCTCACGAAAATGCACAAAAGCTAATCTCCACACTCGAATGCATCAGAAATGATAATGAAATTTACAGAAAACAATACGAGAGAGCTGTCGCTATCGCCGCAACAATTGATGTGGTTCCCTCCCGACCTCGTCGACCTGGAAGTCAACGATGTGCACCAAATGCTGTTCCAGCGGAGGATACAATTGAGGATCATTTCAAGGTAATTCGCATACTGATATAGATAAAGATCTGGAATTAAAATTGGTATCTCTTACTTCCTACACATATTTTATAATAAGCTAAATTTCAGTTTTTAAATACATAAATGTATATTCTGAGTATTTTATAGATATGTATTGAGGTATGTCTTCATTTCTTTTCCAGGTCAATATTTACAACCCCTTTTTGGATCATGTTCTGACTCACCTTCGGACAAGATTTCCTCCCGATGTTAAAGGACTGATGCTGGCTTCGTATCTTAGCCCCTTCCATTTGGATAAATTAACTCCAGACGTTCAGGCTTGTCTTCTGACAACATTCAATGATGATTTACCAGCGCCAACAGAATTTGACCAAGAGGTAGGTATGTGTTTAATTTCTTGGAAGTATTTAAGGTGCGAAGTTGGTACTCAAAAGCATTTTGTGCTTTCTATGGTAGGTACCTAGTTACATAGGTGCTGTTACTTATGTTACAACTACATAGCAAATTATATTGTGTACCAAGTTTCACCTAAATCAGTCCAGTAGTTTTATGGTTACTTGCTATTTGAGGTACTAGTTGCTAGGGGGGTAGTTCAAAACCACAACCTATATAGCCATCATCCCAGGGTGAATCATGACTGTATGCCATGTTTCACCCCCAAATCGGTGCAGCCGTCCCAGAGGCTTGCACGAACTCTATAGTCTAACATTTTTGAGTATAAAACGTTTAAATACAGTAGTTAATATGTTATATTATGGAGTTATATACATAATGTGCAGAAAACATTTGGTCTGATTAACATGTCTCTATAAAATAATGTACCGTAGTGAATTGGCCTTATAGGTTTAGTGCTCTCTATATTATATTTTCTTCTCACCCAGTTATACAGATGGAAAAGGAAATGGACTGAAAACGCTGCTGAGAGAAGTCTGGTCGAAGCACTGAACAACTGTGATCCTAACTTTTTCCCAAATGTGTCTACTTTGCTGAATTTTCTACTGACGATTCCAGTTGGGTCATGCTCCTGTGAACGCTCATTTAGTGCTCTCCGAAGATTGAAGACATGGAGTCGTTCTACCACAACAGAGTCCCGACTAAATGGATTGGCGCTTCTCCATATCCATAGAAATATGGATATTGTAAAAAATCTTAACCCACTTACCATACTTCGCAATTGGGATGCTAGCATGTCCAGACGGATTGCATTGGCATTCAACACTGAGTGATCATAAATGTAGTATTAACATCTGATTTTATAACTGACTATAAGACGAGTTGTATACAGTAGTATTTGACAATTTATAAGAACATTGTATTTACACTTAATTCATAACTAATTGAAACTAAATTAATAATGGAAAGGGCATAAGCTATAACTAATTTTAGGCTTTTTTCAAAAATATGAAATCAATTATTATTTATGCCCTTTTCAAGTTTTCAGAGGTATGCCCTTTTCGTTTTTGCCTCGGCCCTTTTTACACCCTAGTTACAGCCCTGACATTAGATTTAATATTAAAGCTAATGTTGTTCATAATGATTCCAAAACCTCTGTCCATGCTTGTATATACAAGATTCCCTGTAAAAATTTTATTTTGGTGAATCTGTCAAAGAGCATAATAATGCTTAATTTGTACATACTTTTAATACTGGTCATACAATTGATTTTAAGAATAGTTCTATTTTATTTAATAACTAGCAACAGTGGCTAAGTAGAAAACATTGATTAAATGAAAGTTCATATATGGTATATAAAGTCTCATATCGTCAAAGACTCATAAACGTATAGTTATACAGCATAATTTTATAAATAATTCCTTGTTTGCTATGCAATATTGATATCCCAAGTAACCTCACAAAAAATCTTTTAACCTCAGAAAATCCTTATAACACACAACACATTTGTGGATGTATATATAAATATTTTCAAAACTCAATTCCAATTTTTATTATTTTCCTCATACAATGGTTTGAGAAATGACTGTCAATATGGTTTGATCTTGTATCAGTTTTACCTTTTTTTAAATAAAATGTTTGGCATGCTTTTGAATAACACCACCTCTTTATTGCAGGTAGTTTTATTATGATTTAATTTTATTTTGTATGACTGCTACCTACCATGAGAAAATTACTGTTTTACTCATAGGTCAATTCTTTTTTATTTTATAAAGTATTTTCAAAAGTTTATTTTGATCTGCCTCAACTAGTGCTTATTTAGCCTTTTACATAGATTATGGGAAGAGTGATAGTTGTTAACACATTGTTATGATGAGTTAAATAGTAAGACAAGTTGTTTAGTCGAACTAATCATTGTCTAGTTTTGGGAGAAAAATCATCTCTATTTATAGGTGTCATTGAGGACTGTTCACAAATACAATTAACAATGAAACTAATAATAACTTATCTGAAAACAAAAATTATTTAACTATGTAAATACAAATACAAAAATTACAGGCAAAACACACTCCACAAATATGATCACATGACATTCAAAGTGGCAACAATGGCAGCCATTATAGCAATTAATGATGGTATCCATAGCCAGGCATACACATTAAACTCATTAAAGCTCACCACTGAGGGTTCTAAGTCCCACATCATATTTCTTGTTATTGTTTTGCATTTTAATAAATTTACATTTTTCATTTCTGACAGGATTGTTTTATGGATTTTGATTTTTTGATTTCAGATATACTAGATAGTACTTTCAATTGCCAAGCTTGACCAGGCATCTTATCATGTTTCAGTTTGGGTGTAGAACAAGATGCACATGATTACATAGTTTTGATTTGATCTTGAAAAGATGTTGTTTTTATGTTGAAGCCATATTTATTTTTTACACATCTTTTGGTTGGATTATATTCATTTCTATTTTTTTAAGTTTGTATGTTTGTTGCGGTAAAGATTTCATTCTACATAGATTGAACTTTCTAATTTTATTGTTTTGTTTTATTTTACTTTGCTCATTATTGACTTCCTCTATAGAAATCGATGTCTATTGTTTCTTTCAGCATCATTGTCGGTTGTGCGGTGAAGCGGTGTGTGATAAATGCTCGTCACATCAGACCACCTATCCCATGATGGGCTTTGAAAAGAGTGTACGCATTTGTGAATCATGTCATACAAAAACGAAAGATGAAGAGTGAGTTTGACTTGTGGTGTTTACTGAGGAAGGTCCCTGATTGGTATATAGTGGCTCTGAAAATAGTTATGGTAATTTAATTTATTAAAGTTCGTTTATTGAGTTATTTTATTTGTTCTTGTTTTTAAACATCTTTGTTTTATTATTTTTTCCTTTCTTTTGCCTTAGACATTTGGTTCTGTATTTCTCCCTCTTGATAGGTCTTCTATCAGATTCATAGAGCAGATATTTTAATTAATTCCAACTGTTGTTTTATTTCAGTAAAGCTCCGCTTGCAGTTGGTTTCGATATGAAGCAAATAATCCTCTGTATGCATTTGGATGACACTAAACGTCGTCTTCTTACTGTTGGCAAGGATAGAATAGTCAAGGTGAGTCGACGAGAGTAGTCTTATCTCATTTTCTGTAGCACATATGATTAGTCTCATCTTGATATCCTTTTAAATAGTACAATGCATACCATTTTGAGTAGATAATGCGTTTCTTTGGATAGGGAATATTTGGTCATTTAGCATCAAATGTTATTTAAATAATGTTCTATGTAGAGAGTTTATTCTTGTTATAGGTGTTATAATTAATGGTCTTATCGAGGTATCTTAAAAGGAGCCGTTTTAATTATAAATACAGGCTAAAATGAACAACTGAAAAAGTTAATCTAGGATCTCCAGGTTCTAAAGCGACAAGATTGATTTACCAAATTTAGAATGAACCAACCTGTTTTTGTTTCTTTAAAATCCAAATGTATGACCGCTACGTTTTTAGTTGAAGTGAATAATTTTTGATATCCATTGAACGAAATAGTCAAATAATGTTCTGTTATGGTAAACAATTAGAAAATGATGGAATTTTAATTCATTTTAGTGAATAGATTAATCATACTCAAGTAACAGTAGTTGAGTGAAAAATAGACTGACCACCGCGGACGCAGTTGCTTAAAAACTGTAAAACGCTGGCTGCCTTTTCTATTGGGATCCATGTCTAAATTCTGGACCTGTAGGTTTTGTTCTAAGGCACATTTAGAGTTATGCAACTTCTGCTCCATTTCCGGCTTATCTTCTGTAATTGTTTTAATCTGTAATTATTTGAATTTATACAATTGCCATAGTTGGATCTTGCGATATGTCGAGTGGTATGATAAACAGTTTCTCTTTTCTACAATTGTGTCAAGTCATTCAAACTAATTGATGGCTGTACCTCAGTGCACATAATTATATATTTCGGTCAAAGTGCAAACCATAGTTATCTCACATTACCTAAGTATTTGACTATAAGTCATGCATTACCATAGCACTTAATAATATTGATCAATTTATTTAGTATTTGACGAAGAGTTTTACCTGTCCATTTTGTGGATTTTATAGTTTATTATGAATGGTAAGATGATATTAAAACAAAATACAGGTTGATTCCTTAGATAGTATAAGAATACAACATACATAGATAGGTTAAACAATGACAGATTTTTCCAAATATTGCTTGAAACATTGACCATGAACTTTTTAATTCTATCGATTTTTGATAATTCACTGCAGAAAAATCTTACGAACGCATAGCAGAATGTGGTAATATCCCTTCGCTGGTAAAGGGGGCTGTACACCTCCCTAGCACATACTTATTTCTATCTAGCTCAAAAACAGTTACTCCGATTGAGCTAAAAAAAACATTTTTTGGTCACAAATTTTCTTTCCCAACTTTTGAACTGAAATAATTTTTTATTAACCACCCGGGGCCATGTGGTTGCCCTTTAATGGAGTCACTCTGGTTCATTGTTTTTAAAACTGTGTTTTTGTAGTTATTTTTTGGTAATTATTTCACAATCCCTTCAAATATTAATTTTTGAGCCAATCAAATGTCAAAAATATTGTTTTTTGGGATAAAAAATATTTAACGGATAGAATTTTTTTTAATTAGCTAATCCAAGTTCTTTGGCATCGTAAGTTTCGTAAGAATATATTATGGCCATTTGTGTGTTAGTGACTAACATACTCTAGGCCCAATCAGAAATTTTATTCCTGCAGCTATTGTTTGTTAAAAGTGGTTCATAGTTGGTAACTAACTTCATTAGCATAAATTCAAAAATGTTATACTTGACAGGGTGTCTACCAGTCCTGGAAATGTACTGGAACTTTATAATACCCCTGAAACTCCTGGAGATTTACTGTAGAATGAAAATATATGATTCCAAAAAAAATTATAGGCTGTATTTCATGACCATGGCAAATAATTATCTGAGTGGTGGCAAATTGTCAAATATTTTATATTTTCACCCTAAGTAATACAGTCAGTCATATTCCATTTGTATTTTACAATGTTTTTTCATTTAAATTTTAAATGCCCAAAAATTATGATTCTTCGAAGTAATGTTTTCCATCCTAACTGGTCACCTTGGTTAAAACTGTTAATGGGGCAATTAGCCATTAAAAGCCACGAATTAAGCGAAAGACAAATATCCATAAAACAGCACTACTCTTGGCAGTATGTTCAACAAGATCAATCTATCAAGTGGCAATCATGGCTTACCAATAACCTCACAAATGGTGCAGGTAATGTTCATTTACCAATAACCTAGCAATCACATGCAGTCAAATAGGAACTTTTGTTTCCAAAATAGATACTCTGAAAGCAGAAATAAAATGGGCTCTTGACTGCATGGTCAAACACAGGAGCATGAGGTCATCAGGTGATCAAGGGCAATATTCAGAACAATGTTTCCAGACAGTTTAGTTGCAAAACAGTATCAAATGGCAAAAGATAGATTAAGTTATGTAATTGGCTATGGGCTTTCTCCTCATTTTCAAAAAGAATTAGTAAACAGAGTGTTGCAGGCAAGTGAATACTCTTTGTCATTTGATGATCTATGAATTCTGTGATTCAAAAGGGTCAATTTGATCTTTGGGTTCAATATTATAATGAAGAGACTAATGAAGTGCATTCTTGTTACTTGACATCAGTATTCTTGGGGCATTCCAAAGCCAAAGATTTACATAGAGCTCTAAAAATTGAAGTTAAACAGCTTGGATCTAGGTTTAGCTTGAGCAAACTATTGCATATAAGTATGGATGGCCCAAATATGTATAAGCCATCTTTTCTTATGTCAACTCAAAGAGGATTTAAGATCAGAACACAACAGAGAAACACTGATATATGTTCCCTTCATGGAATGAGTAGATCAAAGTGGAATGTACATCCCTCCAGTACTTCAATCCTTATGGAAGGATTCACCAGCTTGCCGACCTGATTACATTTACAGAATCAACCATTTTCCCAAAGATTTTCAGTAAGATTCGTTGGGTTGAAAATGTTACAGTCTCTTTAAAATATGATTCTTTAAGTAAAATTAATTATTACAAACTTAATTCTTTTAAATTTGTTTTTTATTGTTGTCATTCTCTTCTTTGTTTATCTTGTAAATATGCAATTTCATCTCCATTTGTTTTTGATCCTCAACCTCCGTTTTAGAATTAAATCCTTTATTTCTTGTTCGACACCAAATGTTTTGTTCATTATTCTTTGTTCCATGTGCGGCCCTCTATTTGTGGATTGTTCTTTTTCCTCTATCTCTGAAATTTTTCCTTCTATTTTACATACTAATTGTTCATCTCATTCTATTCTTAGCCTTCATTTTCACCCACCTAATCATTATATTAATAATTCAAGGCATCCAATTTTGTAATTCAACTTCATCATATCCTACTAAACATATTAACAAATGGATATCTAGCCTCAAAACTAATCATTACCACGGCTTTAATTCATTTTCTTCATCTAATAATCATTTACTTGTTTTACCTTTCAGTTATACTAACCTTAATTTGGCTAACTTCATTAAACTCATTCTTTCTAGTAGGTTCTCTTCTAATATTATAATTTCATTTATAGGCCATAAATCTCTTCTTCACTACCTTTGTCACTCCAAACTTCCATCTTAACTACTATATTTTCTTGATTTTATTCTTGTTTAATGTGATTTGATTTTTTGTGATTTTTTTATGTTCTCTATGTTTTTATATCACTATTCATCTATGTTTAAAATTTAATTGCTGTTAGCATTTATATATTTTAGTTTAAAACTTGTTACGTTTTGGAATTTTGTTTTTATTTTTATCTATCTTACACTTACATTGACTTCCAATAACATTATCAAGTTAAGCAGCTAAGACAGAATTATGTACCATCAATACATTCATCAGCCAAGACAACGAGATCGGAATAATTATGTTAATCATCATATTCAGACCAACAATGGCCATCATTTAAGATCTTTAGAACGTATAAATAGTTATGTTAATATGGAAGATCGGAAGAACAGTTGTTATTTTTCTCCAAATTATATCCATAAAGAATATCCTGTTAGATCTTCAGATGATTTTAACTAACTTTTCTCTAAATCTCCAAGTCAGATATTGAATCATCAAATAATTCAAATACAACCTATGCTAATTTTCTTTGTGATCGCAATTTGTATCTCCATATGAGAATGGAATTCCCCATCGTGATTGTTATTTTGATCCTTCGGGCAGGCGCTGTGTATCACCATATGGGTATGGAGTTGCTCATCGTGATCGTATTATAGAGTATATAGCTCATTCAATCAGACGCTTTGTTTCTTCATATAGGAATGGAATTTCTGATAATGGTCGTACTTCAGATTGTTCAGACAATTCAGTTGTCAATAATCAAAATAAAAATCCTCTTATGTTAATGTATCTACTTCTTCTTCTTAGCTTTCTTCAAAAACTAAACACCCATTTCACCGTCGTTTACCTAAATTATTCAAACGTTTTTTATTAAGTGCTTTCATCATCACAAAATTTCATCTTCTGCAATTCCAAGAGGTTTCAAAAGACTTTTTTCGAAAATTAATTATAAACATCAAGCCGGCATACATGACTCCCATTCTTAAACAATAAATTGTCAATCATACTACATCCGATTTAGATGATATAACTAATGACATCAGTGATCATTATTCTCAGTCCATAAACAGTTCTTTTATTTCTTTTAAATCGTTTTCTCTTTCTGATTCCAATTGATCAAAGTTATGGTTGGAAATGGGCCAAAATCTCTCTTGGAAAATGCTTGGATTCTTCTTTTTTAAAGGTCGTCTTTCTTCATATTAGAAATAATATTAACATTATAGACAATTCTGTCACATTAGCCCCCAATTCAACTATTTCTAGTAATTCTCTTCAGTCTAATTCAAAAACAGTTCTTTTAATTCTTTACCGAAAATAATTTTTGTTTCTGCGCAAATTCACGAGAATAGCAATAAACCTGTTTCCAATGTGTCCAAATTTTCAGTAAAATTCTCTAGTAATAAGTGTTAAGGTGAAGGTACTCCAACAAATAGCATACTTTCTGCACCCTGACACACCTTCGTAACAATCTCAAGGTAAAAGGAGACGAATAGATGACCTGACCCTTCCATCACAATTTATCTGAAACACATTGTTCTCCGCCTCGAATGTCTAACATTCCAATTCGTATCGACAAATTATACATATCTTTGCCAACTTCTAATGATGATACCGTAGATATCGACTCTGAATTGTGGAACTCCGAAGAATAGTCCTAGCCGATTCTCGACACACTCTATTAATGACACTATTTCGAAAAATGAAAATTTACACTAACTTCCTGATAACGTTTATATTCTTAACAACCTGAATAATTCCAGAATTCTTAACTTAAGTGAAATCTTAAATCTTTATCAACAATCTTCTATCTAAAGGTTTGTCTCTCAATCATACTCCATCCTTTATTTCTAAATCTGATACCCTTCTGGGTATTCATCGTTTACTAGGTTCTCTCGAACATAAATCATAAAATTCATATATTAACTAACTTTAATACTTCACAATTCCCAACTAATACTGGTCGTAATATTAAACTTCTAAATATATTCATCCTTCATATAGTCCTTACTTTTTTTGCGGCTAACTCTTATACAGCCCCGCTTATTAAAAACGCTGCACCCTTAGATTTTCACATTTTATAATGTTATTTTTAACAGTCACTGTGAGAAAAGTATACTCCAACAAAGTTAAATCTTTTACACAACTATCCAATGACCAGCTTGAAGGTTGTGTGAAAATGTTCACTTTGTTGGTCATATAATTTTCTCACAGTCTGTGTTTAAAATAACATTATAAAATGTGAAAATCTAAGGGTGCAGCGTTTTTAATGAGCGGACTGTATTTTAGATTATGTTCATAAGAACTTTACTCATAAATCTTACAGGTGAAGAATTGTCAGAATTACATTCTTTATGTGCCGATAAATCTTTTGTTATTAGAAAGACAGACAAAGGTTCTCTTATCGTTATACATGATCATTCTAACTATAATAAAGAAGCTTAAAGACAATTCAATGATCCTACTTCTATTGTAAACTTAATTTCCCTAATTTTCACACTACGGCCAAACAGATATCTAATTGCCTTCATTCTATTTAGAACAAAAGCTTCATAAAATCCAACTTTCAACTCTATTACCTCAGGAGCCTCCTCGTCCTAGAATTTTTACCTTCTTCCTAAGGTTCATAAACCCATATATCATACATACCACCTGGCCGACTAATCATTTCGGATTGTAACAGTGAATCTTACCAATCAGCAAAATATATTAACACATTTCTTCAACCTTTGGTTAAACTCATTCCTAGCTACAATCGAGACACTGATCATTTCCAGAGGTGCATTTCTGATATTACAATTCCTGCTAACGCATTTATTTTTACATTTGATGTTGAATCCCTATACACTAACATTCTAATTAAAGAGAGCTTCTCTGCTATTTTGAAAATGTTCATTGATAATCTTTGCCCTGTAATGGTGGACCTCATATCTCAGGAAACATAAATGTGAGGAATGTCAAAATAGTATGCCTTGTTTTAGATTTCTTCTAGATGATAAATCTCACTTTTAGCACATTTGGATGCTTCGTTTGCATTTTACAACCATTGAATTTTTGGGCTTGGAGCCACAATGCGTTAAAAAGCAATTTCTCTGAAATTCAGTTTTAGTGACAGAATTCATTCAATCTACAAACTTATAAGAAATCATCGTTTACCCTTAAACAATCCATGGGAAGTATGATATTCTAGGGGTGGGGTATACACCCCCTTTACCAGAGACGTATATCACAGAGAGCTTTACCAACGAAGGGTTAAGAGTAGGGACTTTATCATTTGGAATAGGTACCATCAATTTTCTATACCTTTCTCTCTTTCTACAGAGGTACGTTTCGATTTTTAATGAAAATTGATGATCAGTTTTATTTTCTTATTACTTGTGTGTGGTGCTAGCTAAAGCTGCGCCAACCGTTTAATTTATGATAATTGTGCCAGTTTTTGTCAGTACTCAGTGATTGTTCGCTTAATTGTTCATATTCTCTTGCATAACTACGTATACATAGTGTAGTATTGAATTCTCACTCAATCGATCCAAATCATTTTATAGCTATGCACCTTTATTCTATAATTAACTAACTAGCTATATTGCAGCGATGTTCTTTGTCAAGTTCCTGACGCGATCTACATAAATGTGCAAACATGTGCACAAGAATTGTAGACCATCCTAACATCTACACAGCATAATATGATCAGGTCTGACCTGATCATATTATGCTGTGTAGATGTTAGGATTTAAATGTTATCGTATTAATGAGTAAATGCATTTAAATTGTAGAACTGACTTTTGTAAGGCCGCTTTTTATTTACAAGGATATAAAAATAGACCGAATGCTCTACCCGTTGTGTTGTATGTTTTAAATTATCCCAATTTCAAATCTAATTACTTATTGGTCAAAGATGTGCAATCGATATAATGATCATTCAGATGATTGATTACAACCTTAATAATATTTATTGGTCTATCCCTATTATGTAACTTGGATATGCATGCATCTTTTGTATACTTAGTAACCTTTTGAAGGGAACACCCGTCCTTAATTCCCTAACAAATTATGTGAATTTTATAATCGCCCAAAATGTTTGGGTGTTTGCCAAACACTTTTAATGCGCAGTAAAGGTTTGTCAGTGGCTCTTCCATAAAGGTTTATTTTTTTACAAAACTTTGCAATGTGCAGACTGATTTTGACATATATTATGATCTATGATATTCTTTATGGAGATTGACTTCTCAAATATCAAATTGATTTTCTACATAATAAGCTGAATTTCTAAAGATTGTAATATGTCTTTATTTAATTCTGTTTTTATTTTTTTCAGCTTTGGGATTTAAGCAGTTTAATATCGTGATAATGTCATCCATATTCAGATTTGTCTCTGTATATAACTCTGATCCCCATTCGGCGACTGACTATATCTTCTAGCACTTGAAGCATTAATTCCTATCTAGAAACATTGCTTGCTACATTGGATATCAGCAAAGATTTTATATTACTAATTATAAGATTGTTGAATATTGGAGAATTGGTTAAAAAATTTCATTATATTTGTATATTTGTTTTCTAATTCGTAAAACCATTAATGTGCCATTCATTTGCTTTGATTTGATATGGAAAGACTAACATTTCAACGACAGTTTTTAATTTATAGCGATACATGTCACTGATGTCACACTTGCAAGGAAGAGCCTCACAACTATTAAGTATTTATTTCTGTATAACAAAAAGACAACATTTTTAAGATGCTTTATTGGATTTCAAAAGTTTACTATTACTCACTGTATAGATATTGATTTTTAAGTTTGGAGTAGTCACAAAGGGTGACGCAGAGAACATAAAATCAAAATTATATTTGAACTTGAAAACGAAAACACTATATTGAAAGTGTGGATGACAATATTCCCTTATATCATTAGTCGTTGGTCATTGTCTTCCAATTATAACGTTTAGATAGTGCAAGCATTCTTCAAGATTATTGAAATTCCATGAAACACTATGAAGGATGTGTGTAGAACATTCCATTTTCTATGGGTTTGCGATATTCTGTTTATCGCTATTATTGCCTCCTAAACTTCGGGGGGGGGGGCTTAAAATTACCCCCCTAAAAGTTTTTGCGAATTTCTCGAAAACGATCAACCGATTATTGCCATGAAATTTGGAACGAGTGTAGCAGATTCATGTTGATTTTTAATATAACAATTTTTTAGGTCTGACCCTTCCAAAGTCACGTGATCAACCTTTAAAAAATGTTTGACCAAAATGGCCAAAATATACTTTTTGCAAAGCAATCAATCCTGAAGCCAAATATCAATAGAATTGATTCATATTTGGTATATATGTTGCAAATACATCATAGTTTGATATACATTCCGGGATTTTAAAAATATTGATTTTGTGACCAGATTGAAAGTTTTAAAAAATCTATATTTTTAAATTTTTTGAATAAAAGAACTTCTGCTATATAAATTTTTCTTAAATTTCAATGTTTAGTAACTGTAGAAAATTTAATGAAGAAATATTGATTCAAACACAAATTCGTGTCAAAAATAGACCATGTATCATTTTTTGGTGTTACGGTTATTTTGGAGCGGGGTTGTATACTCGTAAGTATCCTAGTTATATATTTAGATTAGAAAAATTAATTTCCTAATAAAATATGAATAATTCATTTGACTGTTTGGTGCATTTATTCTTTATCTGGTGCCAAATTAAAAAAAATACTTTATCCAAAGTCAGAAATTGAGGTCCACTAATTTTTCTGAAATCCAATTTTAGTTAATGAATTCTTTTCAAAACCACAAAATGATTTAGAAAATAATAATAAACCTTTTTAAATCATTTAGAGCCATTTAATTGTGATAAAATTCACTTCTGAAAAAAATAATTTGGAATTGCACTAGTATGGTGGCCCTCATAGACTAGCAACCAGAAAACTGAAGCATCTAATGTTACTATTTCTATTACCTTCCAAATTCTAAATCTCAAATTTAGAGCCATTTTAGTGAGTTTAGCCCCGCCCCAAAAAAATCGATATTTAAAAAAAAATATGGATTTGTATTACTGAGTACCTACCTAGTAAGTAGACTTACGCACCGAATTTGAAATCAATCGACCTAAGTTTTGGAACTGTAATCAATGTGATGTTTTATCAGACCATACATGGATAATTTTGCTTCAGAAAAGCTCAACCAGCAAGGAATCTATGTAAAGTTGACAAACATCACGTGCATAAATATACAAAATAATGGTTAACTCCTTTGTAGTAATGTAGGTAGCTAATTGTAATTTCACAGATCATAACTAATGTACAAATATCTATGTAACATTGTGTTTTTGAATTTCGAACTACTTGCCGATTATACTAAAAATTGGTAACCACTGAAGTCTTAATTGAAGTAGGTATTGTCTATTTATATTTTTATGGGTGTACAGTTTAGGAATATTTCCTTAGGAAGCATTTTCTTCAAAAATGTTATACATGCCTAATTTAAACAGATTTCTAACTCTAATTTTAAGCATAAATCTTAATTATTCCTATTTGTCTTTAATTCTACAAAATACGTCATTTGACAATCATAGGTATTTCGTACATTGTATACCTACTTGTATGATTCATCGGGCATAATGTTGATTGGGGTCATTTGTATGAAGATGATAGCATTAAATTTTCTGATAAGAATGGTGATAGACGTAGACCTATATTTGAAAGCACACGGCACTTGGACCTACTCTAAAATTATAATGTTTTGGTCGGAATTCTATTCCATTCTTGTTCTATAAGTTCTTCATCCATTAATGCAAGAACTAACCTTGAATTTCAAGTACATTTTTAGCCAGTTATTGAACGCAAGTAACAATTTCTTATTGAAGTTTGAAGTTCAGTTTTTGCATTTTTGCATTTTATCTACTTTTATACTTACTCTGGCATCGTAGTATGGTGCTGTTTTTCCACGGTAATCATCGTAGTCGCCTCTAAATTTAATTTAGCTTCAATTGCCGTTCCCTTTCAAATCTATTTTGTATATATGTAATTAATTTGAATTTATGACCGCTTATTTGTTGTTATTTGACTATCCTATTTTGTTTTTTAATTATTGTACAAATTCGTCTTCCACTTTGTAGACAATTTATAATATTTTAAATTTATATAATTTAATACTACTTATGCAGTAATAGATAAATGTCTAAACAATTACGTGGTGTAGATTTGAGAAAAGTACAACAGTTCTGTTACCTAGGCCAGACTATCACCCCAGATAGAACGCTTTCAGCAGAGATGACTAACCGTATTTCGAGTGCTCGAACCCGACTACTGGTCTTACGAGCGGTACTAAGGTCGATGTGTGCTCTGAAAGTAAACGAAAATTTGATAATAGTTTTCATTTATCCCTCGCTGTTTTGTGCATGTAAAACATGGTGTACTACAGCGAAGAATGAACAACGCCTGGATGCCTTTATTAACTCTAGTAGACTGGTTTGTCTCGGCTTGACTATCTTTGATTGAGTTATGACAATTGAGTTGTCCACACGAAGCCTGCTGCCTAGTGCAAAAGACATATAGGCTAACCGGAGAGTAAAATGGTTCCCAAATCAGTACACAGATCGGGCACCCGATGTTGTTACTAGATCTCTGAGAAGTGCACTAGTACTGGTTGTGGACGGTTCCAGCAATCATGGGTGGCTAGACGAAACGTCGATATCCAATGGCTGGCAGGGGCTCCGACCCCGGGCGACTTGCTGAACCTGGTTTTCAGGGATAGACAGAGCTATCGTACGATGTACTGGCCTCAGAATTCATGAGAACACAAGCTACTTGGGCACCTATCT
>JAUYWI010055901.1:0-16914 GCA_034780595.1 Parotoplana pacifica
AGGATGCAGAGCATCTCCTTATTGCTTGCTCAGGTTGGGAAATGAGAAGAAAGACCTTTGACGACCCTAGACCCAGCTTTAAGTTAATTTTCAGCAACCCCCCAAGGATCATCCAGTTTCTGGAAATAATCGGCCGCGGACAGCGGACGGCCAGGGCTTCCCCGGTCCAGAATAAAGAAGAAGAAGACAGATGTGCCCAAAGTAAATGAGTTTCCGCCTCTTGACACTCAGCGCGTCTAGGATATTTTGATTGGTACGTCTTTTAGTCCAGCTTACTCTCATCATTCTTCTGAAAAAGTACATCTCAGCCGCTTTGATTCTTTCCACGTCTTTATTCTTTAGCGTCCAAGCTTCGGATGCATACGTTGCAATTGATAGCACTTCTCTTTCGCCATTTCAAATCTTACACGAACATCTTCTGAGCAATCTACATTGCTCTTCTTAAGCGATCCTACATAAGTATTAAAACTTATTAACGTATTCGATGTTTATACCGTCTACTGCAATGGCCTCTGTAGGGTCTATTGTGTTAGTTCCGGTTGTGTTCACCTGGTGCAAAAGTTGACCTGCATTGCGATTATTCTCTCCTATCAAAGTTGTGTCATCAGCATATCAACGATTTGATATTCAGCTGCCACCAGTAAGATCTGCCTCCTTCATGACCTGTTCTGTGTAGTGTAAAGAGCGGTGGAGCCAATATAACCCTTGCCGGACGCTTTTCAATATTGTGGATGGATCAGTTTTGTTACCATTGCATCGCACCACTGCCTTCTGCTCTTTGTAAAAACCTTGAACAAGTGCAATCAGGAGTTGGTGAAATCCCATTTGTTTCATTATTTGAAACAGCTGTGAATGGCTTACATTGTCGAAGGCCTTGCTGTAGTCTATGAAAATTACGTATGCTAAGAGTTCTTGTAGCCCTTGAACCTTTTCCAATAGGATTTGAATTGTAGGTTCACTAGCATGTCCGCCGTACCACACTTGCGCGGTTAGGCAACCTTTTCATTTGTTAGCTCTGCTTCGATTTTGCCAATTATTTTTCTCAAGACCTTGCTTGTATGACTAATGAGAGCTATTGTTCTTTAGTTTGAGCACTTCTTTGTCGTTTCTGCTATGTGTATAGTTACAAACGCAGTTGCTCTGCAGTCCTCCAGCCAATTCAATCCCCAGCTCTAATATTGATGAATTTAAAAATAATAATCCTAAGAGTAAAATCATTATCTGTGGTGATTTTAACAAATTAAATATATCCAATCTACATTCTCACCATAACTTTAAAAAGTTAATTAAAAACCCAACTCGTAAAGATAAAATCTTAGATCTTGTTCTGGTTGATGATGCGATTCATAATAACAACTCTAACTGCTATACTTATCCGCCTTTGAAATTATCTAACCATAACAATACTTTTTCGGAAAAGCAATACCAATAATAGCATTTACGATTTTCGTAATTCTAAATTATCAAATTTCTACAACAAAGTCTCTCATATTAATTGGTCTCACCTTTACTACTCAGATGATGATATCAATTTTATAAATTATTTAAACCTTTCCAAAATATCAAATAACATTTACTAATAAGTAGAATGAAATATTTACTGCAGCAAACATACAAAATTAAAAAACAATAAATAGTATCTGTCAAGACTTCGACAGTACTAACGTCATAGTATTGAATATAATCTAACCAAAAGATATGTAAAACAATATATGGATTCAACATAAAAACAACATCTTTCAGGATCAAGTCAAAATTCTGTAATCATGTACATTTTGTTCTACACTCAAGCTGAAGCATAATAATATGGTCAGTCAAGCTTGGCGATTGCAAGAAATATCTAGTTATCCGAAATCCAAAAATCAAAATCCATAAAACAGTCCAATCAGAAATGAAAAAGTAAAGTTGTTAAAATGCAAAAAAATAACAAGAAATATGGTGCGGGACTTAGGACCCTCAGTGGTGAGTTTTGACCAGTCAGTTTTATGTGTACACAACCATCACTCTACCCATAATCTAGTTATTATTCAAAATGTAAAAGCCTAAATAAGCACTAGTTGAATTAAAAGGCAGATCAAATACAACTTTTGAGATGGTGGAATCATTACATTTATACCAACAAAGCATATTCTTTATATAAGAAATAATACCAAATATTACCAAAAATATCATAACTGTGATTATTATAAGATATATAATTAGTAACAACTACATTACTGCATTTTGTAAGTCTACCAGAACTAGAATTACTAATTTGGTTGATAAAAATAGTTAATATTCTGGGAAAATTGATAGGATTATCAGTGATAGAATGTTGTATAACTATTTGACAACTATTACAAAATCTAACATTATTAGTTTGGTGATAAAATGGATTACTGTCACTATCATGAATTTGTTGGCACAAAATTTCATTCCAATCGGTTAACGCATTTTGGAGCAGTTTCCGATTTTGTCAGCGGGGCATACCATGAAAGGTTTATAGTGGATTTCCCAGAAGAACATTACCAACAAACTCTAGTTGTCAGTCATCATTATCATCCCTTATAATTTCTTGCACAACAGTGTATTTATATGTAATCTCTTTAAATAAAATATACATGCATTCAAATACACTGTTCAACAAGTATCCATTCATAAGGGATCATAATAATGACAGACAACTAAGTCGGTTGGTGTTTTCTGGGACACCCACCATTAATGACTGTGCATAACTACATAGATTAATAACATGCTAACCTTTATACAAAAACGGAACTCTTTATAGACCAACCCCTATATTCTGATGTGACAATGAATTCTGTGACACACAGTGTGTCACAGAATTCACTGTCACATCAGAATATAGGTGTGATGTATATGAAACTTTTGGCTAAACACTAATAACGACTACTTGTATTAATTCCGAAGCTAAAGTACCATTTTAAAATATTTTATCAAGTACTTTAATTTTAAATTGAGAAAATGACTATTTTCTGAAATTTTCTATAACGCAGGCATGATATTTTAAATAATTTTCACTTTGATCCAATCTTTTCATGGCAAAACTAAAAATTGTATATATCATAATACAACAAGTACACCCATTTAAATCTTATTTTGAATGATTTTAATAAACAAAAATGAATTTCGGTCCCATTGGTTGGAAAACAACTTCACTAAACTAAAAAGATTTAAATCTTCCAATTAGAATTTATTAAGCTCATATTTATTTGTTACATAAAATATCTACTTGTATAAATAAACAGTTGCTAAATCTACCACTGGGTATATTTCAGTGAAAACTAGACATCAGTTATCAATTCTTAAATGCGGCAACCGGCATCAGAATAATAATAACATGCCCACAGATTCCACGAGCACAACAGCAGCCGCCAATGTGTGGGACTTCGCCAAGGACGATTGGTTAAATCAACGCCATGCTGGTGGTAAATTTAGCTACAACTGTATTCAGAACAGTGGTCATACCTCAGCACAGAGTCCTGATGACCAACCACAGACCCTACTATGGATGTTAAAGAAAGAAGTGCTCACCTTCTGTGAGAACACCACAATACGTGGAGTGCCACGAATTGTAAAAGCCCGCAATCGTCAATTTCAAACCATTTGGTTACTTTTTGTACTGATCTTGGTTGTGGGTTGCTTCCTTTGCATGTATGCACTCTATGTACAGTTCAAGGAATATGACGTCATTCATCCACCCCGAGTGAAGAGAGACGCTGGATCACCTTTCCCTTCAGTGACATTGTGTAATCTTCGTCCTTTGTCATCAGATGGTCTACAGTATATAAGAGACCATAATTGGCGGACACCACGTGATTTTGCCATTGCGGCACATTGGTATGCACAACAACTTTATTTCAATACAGGCAAACAAAATGAATACCGTACGTCATCAGTGGTCTTTTCACTAGCAGGTTACTTAGAAAGTATTACGGATCACAAGGCTCACGCTAAAATCGGCTTTGATCAATCAAAATTCATTTTAAGATGTCAGGTAACAAACATTTTAATAGTATGTAGCATCTATGCTTAAAGATAAATTTGAGTGAATAGGGCAGGTATCCAATTTTTCTGATTAAAACAACTGTTCTAACTTTTTTTGTGGGAGTGGGTTCCATTACAAATGTAATTGTTGCTATAAGTAATAAAAGATAACTTTTTCTATGCCTAACATATTAGAGAATTAACTTCAAATTTAAGAAAAAATGAAAGCTTTAGATGTATGAGAGATCACAAACTTTTTTATTTATATTGCAATCATTCACTTAAATATTGGGCCCTCTCCAACAAAATAAATAACATTTGGTACATTCTAAAGAGGGAAATACTTTTAGGTAGGTATGGGACTTCCCAAGTGCCAACTAAAAAAGCAAAACAACTAGATTTATTTAAGTAAGTGCTTTGTTAAACAATAATTTCATTAAAAAAGAAAGTAACTATCACTATATATTCTTCATGCCACAATTTAAATGTAATAATTCGATGAATGAATAGAAAATACCGACTAGTATAGTCGCAAACATAGAGCAAGGATCAATATACTGGGTGATCAGAACGTTTTAGTAGAAAATAACATTTTTAAATAGAATTTCTCAAGAATTTTTTTATAGCACTATTTATATTTATATATTTACATTTAACATTAGTGATGGAAAAATGTTATTTATTCAAAATAAGAGCCATTATTATGCAAACACTTGTTGATTCTCTTGGAAGTTTCTCATTTTACCTATCACTTTTGTACTAAAACTTTCTGACCACCCGGTATAGAACAATGTTCTATATGAGAGCTCTTTGAGGGTCGTTCATTTATTACGTAACACAGGTAGGGGGTCTGATGAATTTGCAGTCATTAGCGTTTAAGGGGGAGGGAGTTTCCACATGGTTGCATATCGTACGCACTCTAAATTACATTTTACAAAACGAACAATATCAATGGCTCTAAGCAAAGTACAGCAAGTAAAATTATACTTATATACGAGTATAACTGCTTTAAGTTTTGGTGCTGCATGTACTGTATGAAAGATACTTTTGTTCATAGATTTAGATATAATATCAAAGTCTCTAATCGCTATTTGACACAATATCTTCATAAATAAAAGGCATTATGAAAACAATTATTTTCGTTAGTTTTTACCATTTTGATTTTTCATGTTGGTAGATGTTGCACAAAAAAATAGAGCGTATAAAGATCAAAGTTAGAAAATGCTGCCTACATATTATATAAGAACATGCGGAAATTGGGACACTTGTATGTAAAATAAAAGTGTTTCCGAAATTCAAAGCAAACATATTATTTTAAACGTTTAATAAACAAGCCTTCGAGATATATAGTAAATGTGGTAACTGTGTTTAAATTTCAAAGACTATATACAGAGTTTGTTGTGTTTGCAAAATAAATGTCAAATATTCTACATAGGCAAAAGGGGGGTGACTTAGATGAACACGATATTTCTGCAATTTGAAAATAAATTCCATGTTAGAGAATTGTAGACACAAATGCCAATATAAAAAGTTGAGCTAAGCTATGTATGTCTATAAGGCAGCTTACAGAAATTGCATCTTCGTGTGAAGTTCTGACTGAATTATTAGCCCACATGCTCGAAGTTCAACTTGTCCATTAGTCTTGGTTTTATATCTGATGACTATGTATTAACAAACATTTCACAGCGCTCCCAGCTTTTTTAAAATATCGCAATCGTAGAAAAACATAAAATTTGGAAAATATTAATAATAAAAAGAAACTCACTATATGGTCTTAAGTTTGAGAAAGAAATTTATTTTCCAAAAAGATTGCTTGAAATTTTCGGCTTTAAGTCTACTTCAGCAAAAATAAATAGAAAGAGAAAAAAGATTAGGAGATAAAGTAAAATAATTTTAGCAAAATGTTAACCAAACAAAATTTTAAAATGTATTCTAAATACAGATATGTACTTTATTTTTACTATGATGCACATATTTTTACATACCTAGATATATAACTAATAGTTTTAGAGACGCTAATCTTTCACATGATATAGAACTGAGAATGTCTAATATAAGAGAACAGTAAAAAAGATAAATTGATCTCTTCTAATATCCGAATGAGCGCGTAATATCAAAAATGGAAATTTACAATTTTGTTTTATAAGGAATAGTAAAATATTTTCAAATTACCTAACTACATAATTTAGCTAACAGCAAAGATTTTGATTAGAATCAAAATCTTTAGCTAATAGTCATTGATGTATTACCTAATCTTTATGTATTTATAAGCTTTTGTCCAACTATGCCTAGACTGACACCATAAATTAACTATCATCATCATTTCAGTAGCGGATCCAAGGGGGGAGGGTTAGGGGGGTTTAACCCCTCTTTGGATTTTTTGGCTACGTTCCTGCGTAACCATGTGTTACCGGAGAAACACTCAAATCCTCTGGTCGACAAAAAGCTGATTTTTTTTCTTCACGGAACTGTGGAAACAATAATAAGTACCAACAAATATTTAATAGTCAGACATATATCAAACGAAATGTCAATATAAGGAAATAACGGTAACCAAGGATATTTTTAAAAACTGACTAAAAATTTCAATAGATAGCTTTAGAATAAAAATCTTAGTAGTCTGCTAACTATTAAATGTAGGAGGCAGTCTGAACGCAAAAGGATTCTGTTAAAAAAGGAATGTCAACACATATGTACTTACAGAACAACAATACTCTGCTCACACTACTGACTCATTATGACTAACAAAAATAGTGAAACCATCCACAGAGATAAAACATTGAGATTTTTAGAAAGATCTTAGACTATTCTACAGTTTTTAAATTGATTAATAAATCTCAGATGTGATTAATCGAACTTAGTGAACCAGCTTTAAACACTGCTTTAAACACCAGCTTTAAAACATTGTATAATGATTTCATGTGGTTATGTAGATTTATCATAGATACCTACAACTAATTGTTCTATTGTAGACATACTAAATTCAATGAAAATACAAAGAAAAGTTGTAAAACAAAACCAATAAAATTTCAAAATACATAGGTAGGTATATGCAATACGTACCTTTATGTAAACAAATCAATTAAATGCTTTTATACTACTACACAAGACGGTTGTACTACAGAGTTAAAATTAGCTTTGTTAGACAACAAAAATAATTTCATTAGGTAAAAGAATGATAAAATACTCAAATTTCATTTCTTTGTGTATAAAGATAAAAGAATCACAGTAAATGGTTTCTATATTCAATATAGATGGGGATGTTAGGTACCACTAGGTAAGTAATAGATCTTACGATATTTTTAAATTTCTCATAAATGTATTAATTAAAAGTACTTTAAAAAAGTCATGCTCATCATAAATGAAAGAAAGCATTGATAATAAATATTATATGATTTATAATTCTTACCTATGTGGATGCTCCACGTCATTGAACAAAATATAATTTTAGTAGTTCACTCGTAGGTTGGCTATTTATTTAAAATAAATAAAAAATATAAACGAACTTTCCACAAGTTTCAGCATAATGGGTTAATATAAATTATATAACCCCCTTCTTTTGTGAGCGGTATAATAATAAAAAGTTGTCAACCAGAGGTTAAATAATCACTTTCGGTTTCTGTGCAAAAAAAACAGAATACACCAAGTTGTATACAAATCAGTTAGAGAGCAACAACTATATTTTCTTAAAATTTGACACCTTGAAATGTTAGAAATCTCCAAATGTAGCCATAAATAACGAGTGTGTTAATTTTTAAATTATAATGAATAGTTACCATTTTCGTTTGGATTCAACATTTCATTAGTCAAACCAATTCTGGATGGTTTAGAATAGTAAAAAATGTTGCAGCTACTGGAATTTAAAACGTACACACATTAAAAAAATTTAAACTATAAAACCACGACAGTATGCTTTTTCAATTTTAGGATTCAATTGCCAAATTAATTGCCAAATTATTTGCTTTTATGCTACCAAAAAGTAAAAGAATCAAATCTTTTAACAAAACTGGGGTGTTCCATTTTGGCGTTTACTAATTTATCCTATGTTCTTATTTAGTCAGCTTTTATGTTCGACCCACAAGTATATTACTACTGTGATAGAATAAATAAATATATAACAATTACTAAAAATGCTAAAAGCAAATTTGCATGAATAATTAATGACTTTCCATAGTTATGCAAAATTTTCTGATGGTTGCAGTTTATTGATTAGTAGGCGAATTCTTAATATACGACAGATATCATAATTGAAAATTGTTGATCTACAAACAGAAGAAATAGATGTTCATTAAGGAAAATAAACATTAACATTTGCAGCGGATTACACCAAAACCATACCCTTAGTTTCTTTATAGCACAAAAACACTACCAGAACATTAGCAGTGTCAACAAGATAATAATAGGAAAACCATCTAGCGAATTGACGCTACAAAGGTAAAGTTAGTTAACGGGTCCAAATAGAGCACGACTCGTGCGAATACTGCAGTAAAGTACACACTACAGATACCGCCAAAGAAATACACTTCTTATGTAGACCGGGTGAGACATAACACTATTTTTAGGATCAACAGAACTAATAGCTAAGAAAACGACATCAGTAGAGCACAAGCTTTTATTTTTATGAGGCAAATAAATATTTTTTGTTGGTTATTATGTGCATCAATTCTTAATGGATAAATTTTTTCGAATTTCGATATTTTTAACTAAAATTTATGATTATAAAGGTTTAATTTAGCAATTGCCTAGAGTACCACGAGATTATGTACTACAAGTAGTAAACAATAGTTCTTTTTTTAAAATAATATATAATAAAATGTGTAATTTATAAAATTTTACAACAAAAGGTCGGCAAAATGTTTATCACGGACGAACAAAATAAATTACGTCCCTGATACTCATTTAAATATCAGCTTTGACAAATAAAGTGTTTAAAAATAAAATATTTACGTGTTTTTGTAGACCATTAGCTTCTGGTTTGCAATACGGCAAGTGAATTTCTATTCTATGAATTTTGTGAGTAAAGAAGCACAGAAAGTCATTGTCCCGAGATATCTTATCTGCTAATACTTTTATCGTGTGCATATAAACTGTCCACAACTCTACCACTTAATAATTAAATAGATTTAGATAACTTTAGTTTCTTACAGCCGGTTTGGATAATTGTCAGTTTTTTATATGTTGAGTTTAAAATGACGTTTTGATGTGCTATTTCTATAAATTATTAAGATATTGTATAAACAGGCAAATCATTTGATCTTATGCATAACATTATTAAATCACAATTAAGTGATATATGCAGACTTTAATTAGTGATAAACACACCTGAGCAGCTATAATTTTTAGGGGGGGGGGACAAGTCTAATTTTAGATCCCCTCCCCCTTTTTCAAAAGTAAAAATGGCCACCTAATTTCCCCCCATAAATTTACTTGTTAATTCTCTTTTACCATGTGCTTTACAAATATTTTCTTTTGGTATTACACATTAACTTGGTATAAAACACTGAAGCTACCATGCTACATTATTTCAAGACAACATAGAGTGCACTGCACTTTATATATGTATCTATCTATTACACTGTATATTACCTTGTGTTATAATACCATGCGTGACAATTGCACTTACAATTTTTTGTTAAAATAACAGTCTACCTTATAGGTTTTGTTATGGTAGCCTTGTTTTTCTTTAATCATACATTCTATCAGTGCATATGTTAATTCTACAGCGCAAATACTTTAACAAGTAGCATATAAGGTAGGTACTCTTCTACGGCAGCTGTACTATCTTGGCACAAGCCTAAAATCATTCATTGTCAATTGAGACAATATTCCTCATACTATTATTTTGCTTATATTTGATGGAAAGGATGGCACAGAGTTTCACAACAGTTTTCACTTTTCTTATCACAGCTCTTGATTTTAGTAGAAAACTTGATTGTGTATTACAGGAAATGTTCTTATTATATATGCTTTATTTTTTGAAGATTTGGCACCTCAGTTGGCACAGAAAAACTACGTTTTGAAATTATGTAAAAGCACACAAGGATAACAACTTTCTTATGAACCATTTCTGCCAGAATATTTAAAACTTGGCACTCCAACCCAAGGTGCTTCTTCCAGTAAAATTGGACCTTCAATTTCAAGGTCTCACCTTGATGGAGTGTTTGAAACTTGTCACTTAAAAATGCTAGAGTTTCACCCCAGGAAATTTATCTGATACCCACAAAAAAAATCACAAAATGTTGGATTCATCAATTTCATCAGGATCGCATGGTGAACTTCAGGGAAATGTAGCCGATTTCATTTTTGAGCAGGATATAGAAGAAGGACGCTATGTTTCAGCAGTAAGCCAGGTTGTCTATAAACAAGTGATGGAGGGTAACAACAACGCTTCTTTTTCAAATGACATTGTTTTAGAAGGTAACAACACTGGTTATATTACACGGACCATACTAATCATTCCAATTTCTTCTTCAGATGCTGAAAGGGGATTTTCAGTTTTGAAGCACATTAAGTATGATAGAAGGTTATCACTCTCTGCACTGCAACAATCAATTGATAAGAATATATTATCCTGAAATAAAGAATTTCAATGCATATACATATGCCAAATTCTAGGATTCTGGTGATAAAAGTGGCTCCAGTTCTAGCAGAAGAGCATTGTCAGCAGTTGAAAGACAGATTGCTGATGATTACATTGAAAAGGAAGAGGATGGTCGTGTTGTCAGCAATCTATTTTTGTAAATAAAAGAGTAGATCAGAACAGTAACCATTTGGTAAATGTGTATATTGTTGCTCAGAAATAACCACACACATGCTAGATATTTTTCATAATACAAAAATTTTCATTATACCTTGTAGCATACATACACCTACATTTAGATGGTAGAGAATGTGAATACCTCATTGTATTTGCATAAATTAACTGTCTGTTGCTTTCTTTCTACCCCTCCCCTCCCTCCTTCTTTTTTACTTTCTTTCTACCCTCCCCCTTTTTCATCCTTGACCCCCCTCCCTTTTTTTGAATTTCGAGGGTAACACGTCCCCCTTGCTCAGGTATGATGCAGACTCTGAATTTCATATTTTTCAGATAGTTGTCCTAATCAGTTCAGCAATCAGCTCATAGCCAAATATGTATATATCTATGGAAATTGAACCCAAAATTCACTGGCATTATTTTGAAAGCCAGCAATCCAGCATGGAAAAAACCAGCTGGTGCAAACTTCTCACTTTTTGTAGCGCTATATTTTAAAACTGGTGAGTTGATATATACTTAAGATGGCTTCAAAACACTAAATATACAAGAACCATATGCAAATAATTCAAAAAGAACCCTTTTCATCATACCAAGGATTAGGATGCTAAAAGACTATGCTATCAAAACCAAAATGTTCTTCCACTTAAAGGTATAAAACAGTATCATCAAATTTCTTCGGGGAATCAGGAAAATGTTGTTATAGCACGCAACCTGTCCTGTTTTTGTCATTTTTGTATAGATATATTTCATCAATGTGAAAACAATCATATCTGTGGTAAATGGTCAAAAATTAATTTAATTTAAAAGTAAACATGGTTATTATAACTCTTAATTTACTCACATTGTGCATATTATTAACTTGTCGCTTTCATTTATGTTGATACAGTAGAATTCGCCTACATTAAACATTGCCTATATCGACTATTTGTCTATATCAGTGTTCCGCAACCTTATGTTTTGCCGGCCACAGGTGACCGGTAGGAAAGCATTATGTGGCCGGAAGCGGAAGGCCACTTGAAAAATACATAATAAAATGTCCGGTATAGAGCTGTTGGCAGCCTATTGATGACCGGTGAATTAAAGGTCATTTTTATAGACAAGTTCTGTCCGAAGATATACTTGATCTTTTGCTCTTGCTGAACCAAACACGTGGTCAAGATGTTTTCGATGCCTTATCTACAATATTAAAACAGTTCAACGTTCCCCTCATGAAGGTTAACTCTCTTACAACTGATGGTGCACCATCAATGACAGGACGCAATGTTGGGTTCACAACACCTTTTAAAAGTAGTAATGAAACCAGACATGACATTGTCAGCTATCATTGCATCATTTACCTGGAAAATTTTGCGACTCTTCGGTGCGAAATGTTTGATGAAGTCATGCATGACATTATTATTCTGGTAAAATCTATTCATACAAATACTTTGAACCATAAACAATTTCGCAATCTGCTGAATAAGTACTACACTATACTAACACGAACTTATCAGGCATACAAATGTACGCTGGCTGTCGAGAGGGGGGAAGGTACTAGATCACTTTTATTCAGCCGATAAAAACGTTTTTAAATGAGTGAAATAGTCTGCCCCAGTCAATTAACGAAATATTACCCAAATTGTCTGATCAAAAATGGTTAGAGATTTCTTCATTTCTAGCTGATATCACGTCACACATGAATAAACTCAACCTTGAACTTCTAGGAAAGGATAAATTGACCGTGAATTTATTCACCAGTGTGACTACTTTCAAAATAAAGTGTTGCTATTCAAAACCCATCTTATTGTTGGAAATTTGATCCATTTTGAAAGACTATAGGATTACCTGGGGTTTACTCTCAAGTGTTTATAATAATTTGCAATCGTTTGAATAACTTGGATGAGGAGTTCAAAACTCGTTTTACTGATTTTAGACAAAACAAAATTCTCTTTACATTGATAGAAAATCCATGTGTCATCCTACCTGACGAATTATCCTATAGCATGTTACCAGAAGACATTCTTCCGCAATGTCAAATGGAACTATTGGACTTACAACCCAACGAAGTGCTGAAATGAACACATAATGTATGAATCTCTTCAATTAATTTGGGAAAAAGTCCACTGTCAAAATATTAAAAATGTGGCAAAAGTTTTTTTATATTTTTGTGTATCAACTTATTGTTGTGAATTTACCCTTTCTTCACAATAAGTAGCGTAACAAACTTACCACCCAGCACACAAATCAACTCATTAAGGCTCCTGTAACAAAATTGGAGCCTAATTTTTCAAAGATAAAGTCAGCCTTCACGTTTTTGTTTTGTAAGTTGTTTGTTGTAATGTGCATGCATATTACAGCACCATTTATTGCACCCTCTGGTTCATTATGCATCAATAATCACCTTGTCTACCTTCTAATATATCCTTTTACCTACTAATGATTAGGTATGTGCTAAGTCACATGGAACTTTTTAAAATATACAATTGTTCAATTATTTTATACTTATATAATATTACAAGTGTCGGTACTTTTTACAAAATCTTAGTGGCCGGAAACTATAAAAAGGTTGTGGAACACTGTCTATACCAACATATTTTCAGAGGTGCGGCCAAAATGCATATTAAAAAATTGCCTATTTCGACTTCTTATATATACATATACTATTTGTCTATTTCGAAACCCTTTTTCTGCACGTCAATACGTATGTACATACAGATGCCAATTCGGTATGCAGAGATGAAAATCAAATTCTTGGCTAATATATAGAGCATTCCAGAAGTTGTGAACCTCCCAAGCTGTCAAAGAAGACGATGATGATGACTCAGAGGAACTTCCCCCCCCCATCTCCAACAATGAAGGAAGGCTTGAAGCTAACAGGCAATCTGAAACGTCTCTTTGAGACTAGTGACAATACTGACCCTGTTTATCATACATACTTACCTATTAAAAATTGAATCACATATTGTTGATAGATTATTATGTAAACAAAAACAATAAAAAATCAAAGACTTTTTAATAGAACTGATCATTCAGATTAACTTACATGAATACCTAAATATATTTTGAAATATGCTCCTTATACATATTTGCTTATTCTACTTTTGTTATCTGTACATAGTAAATATGTATGAAATAAAGTATGTGCTACATATTTACACTGTCCGCCATATTTATATTCTACATAAATAATGTTAATGGAAATTTTTGGAAGTTAAGAAATAATTTGAACTTTCTATGTACAAAAACAAATGTTTGGCTATATCGATAGGTTTCCTCGTGGTCCCTTGGAGTATTGATATACTGTAACTATTTTTCATAATAGCTCATACACCCCTGGTAAAAAATAACCGATATTCTACTATATATTGTTCATATATCTTTCATAAAATAATTATTAGTAGAAGTTTTGAAGTTTTATTTAATCAATCATTAAGTGTTGGCCCTGAAGAGGGTCTTTTACGTGTTAAAATATTGATTACATAAAACTATTCAAAACTTTTACTAATAATTATTTCATGAAAAAAATATGAACAATAAAGTATGCAGAATAAAATCTCTACTGCAGCAAACATTTAAAATATGAAATAAATAATATCTGTGAAGCCTTTGACAGTACTAACATTATAGTAATGAATGTAATCCAACCCAAAGATAATGTAAATATATAACCTCCTTTCAAGATCAAATCATGTGCATCATGTTCTAAAGTCAAGGTGAAGCATGATAAGATGGTCAGTCAAGCTTATCCAAAATCCACGAAACAATCCGGTCAGAAAAGTAAAAGAGTTAAAATGCAAAACAATAACAAGAAATATAGGATCATCAGCCGTGTTTTAACCAGTTTTATGTGTACACAACCGTCACTCTTCCCATAATCTAGTTATTATTCAAATTGTAAAAGGCTAAATATGCACCAGTTGAATTAAAACTAAAGACAGACCAAAATCAACTTTAGAGTTGATGGAATCATTACATTTATATCAACAATGCATAAGAAATGTACATAATAAGAAATGGAATCATTACATTTATATCAACAATGTATAAGAAATGTAATGGTCATGGTTGATTGAAAAACCAATATGACAAATAATGCCAAAAATATCATAATTGTGGTTATTATAAGAAATATAATTAGGAACAACTACATTTTGCATATTTTTTTGTAATTCCACCAGAACTAGTATTACTAAATTTATTGATTAAAATAGTTAATATTCTGGGAAAATGATAGTATGTATTATAAGTGATAGAATGTTGTGTAACAATTTGACAATAATTACAAAATCTATCATTATTAGTTTGGTGATAAAATGGATTACTGTCAATATCATGAATTTGTTTGATGATGTAATTAAAATGTTCATCACTAGCCAAAAATGAATAACAATTGGAGCAAATGATGTAGTTTCAGAAAAACCATTAAAATTAATAAAATCAATATTGTTATTAGGTACTATTGATTTTAAGGTGAAAGCTTTCTGAATATCTTGTTGATCTGTAATATCAAAGAAATCACCAAAGCTTTTAATAAACTAATAACATCCTTGATGAAACTTAACCTCGTAGAATTATCTGAAGTATTATTAATATTGGTAAGAAGAGAAATAAATTTATTATGGAAATTTGAATAATCATTGATAAAAAAGTTGAATATTTGGATTAAACTTTTTAAAGAACAAATATTACCTAAATAAGGCAAACGTTTTAAGGATTGTAACACAAGGAACTATTAATAGTGTCAGAATTAAAAGCAGTACCTAATGGAATTATGAGGAATAGAATATTGAAATGATTTAATAAATTCAGAATTACTATTAGTTTTAGAATCAGAAATATTGGTAGCATCATGAATGGATATATTATATTCCGACTTCACAACAATATCAAAATTGGCAGAATCTAAAGGATTAGTAATAGTATTAGGGATGGATTTTGAAGTGTAATTAGCTAAATTAAAATTGACACTAAATTCATATAAATCAGAATTATAAATAATATATTCAGCAATAATATCTTTATATGTATTACAAACATGCTTAATTTTCTTTTAAAAAGTTTAGTATTATAATCTCTAGTACTTAATTTGCAAAGTAACTTGAAACAAAAAGCAAAATTTTCATGGATACACAAATATTAACACACCTACTAAGTTGGCTGTAGAGGCAAGTATATCCAATTAATGAATGAATATTGCTGTCAAAGAATGGCATTTTAGAAATTCAAAAGAAAATTCATCTACTTTATGATATATTTTAGTGTGAAATTGATTATTAATAATTTCAATATCAACATCAAGAAATGTATCTCTTAATCCATTACTTTTACTTTGTTCAAGAATAAAATCTTTAGGATAGATATCTTTAGACATATCTAGAAAATTAACAATGTTAGGAGTGGCAATATCATCAATGTATCTGGAATTATTGGAAAGTTTCAGTACCAAAGAGGGAGTCAATTTAGATAAATTAGAAATATAGAGGAATTCTTTACAGGATAAGTACAGATTAGCAATAAGAGGACTAGCATATGCCCCTTTTATTTGATTAAATACTAGAGGACCAAGTAATTTTTAAAAAACAGTTTATAAACTAGGTGAATGGATATCATGACAAGCAAAAAAGACGTAGAAAGTTTATGATAACTGTTAATGGCTACTTAAACCTAAACATATTTACCATTTTTATAACAGAGAAAGTTCAAATCTCCAAATGTTATCGAGGCCATGGGCTCTACTGATATTTTTTAAAGTTCATACCTACACATCGTTTGAAGAATGACATTTTTTTGTAGATCCAGTGACTTCTAATTTGTGATAGAGTCTATTGAAAAAAGCCGCTTTCCATAAATATTGTCTATTGGCATTTATTTTGAATACTCTATGGTTGTTTACAATTTGAATAATGACCTAGATTGATAAATATGTATTGATTTCATAAATTCAAAGGTTACCTAACATTTATATTGATCAATTTCTACAAATTATGTAGCCAACTCAGCGGTCACAACTGAACTTCTTCGAACAAAAAACCGCGTCCGACTACCCCAACCCGCCTATTCACCAGACACAAATCTTCTGGACCGATTTGTTTTTCCCCAAATTGGAAATGGAGCGAGCACACACATTGCTTGTCCCACAAGTGACTCTGAGAATATCTGAGACCGGCTCTCCCAAGGGGACACTTTTGAAATCA
>JAUYWI010055912.1:0-16911 GCA_034780595.1 Parotoplana pacifica
TGCCATGAGTAGAGAACGTTTTAAACTATTATGTAGATACCTAACATTCGACAATTTGGAAACAAGAGAGCAGCGTGACCGCGGGTTAATTAAACTGAGAAGATATCAAATTCGTTATTAGAGTATCTTCAGTTTCATTAGCAAAGGCATAGGAATTTCTTTGATACCATCTAAGTAGCAGTATTGTCCTTCTATTTGTGAACACTCGCTGGATGTTACCAACTTTGGAAACACTGTTGTCCGGAGTACGTAGATGACAAAATATTTGGAAAGTGAGTCTTGAGGAGCTGCGTTCTAGGCTAAACACTTTGGAGCATACGCAAAACTGGACTTCATTCGATTTGTTACTTCTAAAGCTGGCTTGGATGGGCAGACAGCATCTGTGCTTTGCAGTCATATTGTTGATCACTTCATGTTTAATAATGAAGGTTATGCGGTCAAAACGTCGTTGTCGTTTTTTCCTTTTACCATCTGCTACTTACAATAACTAATCTGCACAGCGAATAGGTCTTCGATTTTCTCTCTGACAATTTAGATTACTACTACATTTTATGTTTAAATAAATAAAAACGAAGAACCTTACTTAACTTACATTGCGTACTCCTCATATGTATTTTTTAGCTTTATCGCATCACCAAGAGACTATTTATGGTGTTGTATTTCAACTTTAAATGCTGGTCTGTATTATTGTTATCCGAATATTGCATAATATCAAGTAGAAAAAGCATTACTTTCCTAGAAGTTTTATTTTATTCGATGAATTTAATCATGTGGTCAAATTGATCAAACTAGGAGGATACAGTCATACACGTGGAAAACACCTACTTGAACCAAAATAGAATATTAAAAATTTTATAAATCCATGGAAAACCCATCTTCAGGTTTAATTCCTGTTTTGAAAAAAACAACATATATGTGGCCCGGCTCTGAAAATCAGTAATGATCAGTGGACATATTTCATGAATTTGATGAATCTATCTACATTTAAAAAAATATTATGGGAAACTTTGCATCTACAGCTACGTAACAAACCAACCACTTTAAAATGATGAAACAGTCCGTAATCAGGTACATATAGATGAAAACAGAACATTCACATTTCTGAGCCAAAAGAGGAAAGACACACATATTGTGGGTTAGGTATTTAGCTATTCATTAAGTTATAGATGACTAACAAAGTGGCCTGCAAATTACACATATTTTGTATAAAGAAGACCAATATAATTGTCTCCATGTTATCGCCTTCAAAATCATCCTCAACTCATGTTCATAGAAATATTAAGGGACCAACAGTTTTATTTATTGGCTATTCCATAAAAATAATGTAGACGTTTGCTATGAGTTTTATTACATCATTGTCTTTATCAAAATTATGTATCTACATAAGTATTTTATGGTCATTTCTAAACATTTATATACATACATAACAGTTGGTGTCAAACAGATTATGTTAATACCAAACAACATTTCAGCAGGTTGCAGTTGAAGTTCAATTTGTCAAACGTGTTACACCTTTGCTGAATGTATCATATTTGATAGTATTAACAGAAACTGTGACTTCAATCATTCTCTTAAAATATTTTGTTTCAATAGAATAAAAGAGTTGCATTCAATATTACTTATACAAAACACGTTTTCCCAGACACCAAAAAAACGGTCACTGGATTGCAGATTCTAAATACAGTGCAACCTCTTTTATACGGTAATGTATTATAGAACTTGTTGTCATAAGCGAATTTTGAACCGATCGTATTGTCCTATCTCTGCCATATTAACCAAACCTGTATTATGCGATAACCTGTCTAACACGACCAATGATCTCATTTATGTGGCATTTTCGAAGTATTTTCCTATCTCATATGGGGGGCACATATGCTTTTTTCGAGAACCTCTGTGACTTCTAGCTTTAGGAAATCAATCATACACGATTCTCTCTCTTTCTCTTTCACTCTCTTCTGATCAATGCTGCCTAACAATGTACATTTCTACATAGGGGGTGATTAACGTAAAAGGTAGGCTTAAAATCAATTAAATCACTTTTGTGTGGCATAAATCATGTCAGCTACTCGAAAGAGGAAAGTTCTAACTTTGGAAGAGATAATAAATGTCAATTAGTATCGTTCACTCCCTAACCAAGTTAAATTTTTCTACCTAAAGTTTTCAGTATTAGGTTGCGCATTGTGAGTATAGTTCACTTTTGGTACACATAGCGAAGTAAATTATTGTTATTTTAATTTAAAATATTGGATTTGAATGAACTGCAATTTTTCATTTTCTCATTTAGCATTCTAAATAACTGAGCAAATTATTTTCCTCATTCTGGAGAGTGCGGAAAATAAAATTTTGTTAAGAACATCGGCGAAAAAACGAAAAATATGGTAAAAAATAACATTTTGATATCTTTGATTTTTGTTTAGCTTATTGTATTATACGACTATTTTCTTTGTCAACTAGGAAGTGGTATAAGGCAGGTTGTACTGTAGTTACTAAAAACATACGTTTAATAAATATTAATATGTAGAAATTGAAATAAACAAGGAAGAGGTGAATCTATGAATCAACAGATGCCCGCTGTTATCAATGACACAGAGCTCCATCGTGTTAAAATAGTAATTACCTTTAGGAAACCATTCACGTAAGGATGGCACCATTAAATTTCAAACTGTTCTGCAGTAGATAGACACGACCGGCCTCGTGATATGATATGCAGTTCCATATCATTGCTGATGCTGGAAAGTTGACAGAAACAGCCAGACAGTCTAATTTGAACCAGTCACCTCTCCATCTCCACACCAAGACATGACTATTAAATATCCCTAACTTTTCCTTGGTTGATCTAAGACCCGTTGACTTTTGCTAATATAAGGCTTCTTAGCAGCTTTGGAAGCTTTGAAGCCTCATTGGGAGGGTGTCGAGTTCTGGAACTGGTGCTTGTGCCAGAGGAGTTTAGAAGCTCGGATGTTGTTCGTCTGCTATTGATACATTTTCTTATCAAAATTCTATCATCATGCTTTGTTGTGATTCCTGGCTTCCCACATCGTTTCTTGGAGAAGCTAAGGCACCCATTGAAGACATTTTGACAACTGAGCTCAACACAAACTTGCTGCCATAGCTACTGAAGCTTTCATTTTAAAAGCTCCAATTATAGCTAGATAATTTGATGTAATTGGAGCAGAGCAACCATAGTAAAACGTAACAACTTTCAATAAACGTACCACAATTGTATGTTTTGGACTCCCCGTATATTTGACACATATTATTCATTTATATTTATAATTCAGAATTTATAATAGACAAAATTCCATAATTTAGGAATTTATCAATTAATTTGTTGTTTAAATGTTTGAATTGTTCATCTGCGAATATCGAAGCAACTACTGACCATATACATACATATTATATTACACATGAAATAAGGAATGGTACATCATCAACTGAGCTGCACCACAAATTAGTCACAGCCTGGGGAGAGGAGAACGTGTACAAAGGAAATCAAAGACGCCTAACGTTATCAAGAAGGAAGTCTCAGGAAGACCAAGGACCTCACGCACCTCTGAGAATATTGAGGCTGTACAAATGACTGTGGAAGAAGATCCAACTGCTTCTTTAATTGTACACTTCACATCGGACAGCGGATGGTTGTGTGCAAATGTAACATTATTTTGTGAAAGTCGAAAAAGGCCTTCTTGTATGTGTGTATAATTCTCTCACAGTGACAATTTCAACAAAAGTTATAAAATATGAAAATCAAAAAGCGCCATGTCTTTTGGTAGTATTCCTATTAACGTCTTATCCTAAATATTACAAATTAATTTGAAACAATGGGACAAGATATGATAACTACCATGTTAGTAGACTTACCTAATTACCAGAAAACATAATTTGAAATGCAGAGGTGGTGGCACTGCGTTTAATTTAAAAAAAACATTGGGTAAAGAGAAACTAAACAGCCATCAATGATGACAACACTGAATGGTGTGCCATCCAAGTCCTGCTGAATGACAAAACCTGCAATATCTACAACATTTACTTTCCACTTATTCGTTCAAGTCAGCTCGATGAGAGAAATCCAAACCTTTATCGGTGCTAAATCCCTAATGGACAAACAAACCCATCTTAGTAGGTGACGTCAACGGCCACCAGCACAGTTGGAACGATTTGGTGAGCAAAATTAATTGACATGTGTGCAATATTGCACAACCTGGCCGCAGGAGCAGAACAAGTGGTATGTGTAGTACCCTATGGGAGTGTTCCTAATTTCTTGGTTTTTCTATAAGAAATTATTTATTCTGACACTACCTTTATATTGGGTGAGTTGGACCTTCCGACTTATTGTTTATAATCGGAGCACTTAATTCAAAGTTTAAAGTTAAATATGATATCCAAAAATGTGGATAATGTTTATAAAAGCATGATTAAAAATAATGTTACGAACAATTAGAACAGTATAAAAGCCAGTTCACATGGCCACAGATTTCAGTTAGTACACTTTAGCCAATATTCTTTCATTATTGAAACTCATTTGGCATCAGACACTGGAAAAACAACCTTTGGAAAAGAAGAGCCAGAGCTAATCAGTTTAGCTTTACTGACCTTCCGTTTATGATAGTTTGATGACTACCAATCCCAATATCACTAATGTTAGCAGCATTTGTTTGAGCCATTTAAAAAAAGAGCTATCTTGTAGATTATTATCAGATTTCCGAATGAGAAGTTAAGAGAAGTTGGGAGCTTATTAGAACGTACCTGCGAATACCTATCAAATTACTTAACATTAATTGCAATGATATACCATCGCACAAAAGCTGTGTATAATAATTTCTCAAATACCACAAGTTGACGCGAGCACAGGTCCTGGACCAAGAAGATCAACCACTGATTTACTGAAATATAGATAGGAAGAAACAAATCTGAATTAGCTCAGTAGCTTGTTAAAAATAGCTATAATATACTTCATAGATTTGTAAAATGTTTAAATACCTGAGCAATATAAAATGTTCGTATATTTCATATCAAAGCATAAAAGAGAGGAAATGTTCAAATTTTGCATAAGAATATTGACTAATTTCAGGCACTCACACTGTCACAAAGTAGGTTCTGGCAAATTATGGTGTTGAAGAATAATAATAAAGTGGCTAGGGATCTGACTATTGTTCCATCAAATATGTACATTGTACTATCCTGGGTCACACGATACTGTATTATTGCTATATACAACATTTTACAGTCAGCGAAATAAGGGCAGAGTCGTCTTAATTCAACTATTTTGTATATTTTAGATCACATAATAAATGTGTGAACAAATTCGACCAACGTAAATCGTAATTCTTTTTTGTAGTTTACTTTCTAAAACTTAATTTGTGATCAAAAGGGAGGGTTATAAGTGTTGAATATTTATCGGTAAAAAAAACGTACATTTAATTTGAGATTCACACACCTTCTTCGTCAACTGAAATTAAATTTCTAAAAAAACAATGTGTTTATATCTTTTTCATAAAGCATAAAAATGAGGTAGTTGCTGAATGCGGTAAATATTTTGTAAGCGGTTTTATTAATTACAGTATTGGGGAATATTAATTCGTCACTTTGAAGCTAATATGCATACAATGTACTTATGTATTTTTTTTCAGAATTTCTTTTGCCAATAATTACGTCCCTAAAAAAAGTTAATATTTGAACAATCATTGTGAATATACCTAGTAGTAGCTACCAATTTCATTTAGGCATATATTTCGTATATTAGTATAGTGTGGTTATTTATTAGAATATCTCTATAATGACGAAGACAAAGCAATTCAAAAGCAAACAACTTTCGTTTGTGTCAACCGTGAGAGCTGAAAATAAGTTTAAAATACAAATCATGTTCCCCCAGGTCTCGATGCTCTCTGGACTGGAACTTCGAAATATAAAACATTAAATTGGGTCTCGAATTATTAAAGAGAAACTTGTAGCCGACTTAGAATTTGAAATTAGTTATGTTTTTACTACGCTTCACTGCATTTGTCAGTAAAATCTCCTTACCAAAATTATACCAAATCTAAAAGAAAAGGTTAAGCAGTGCTGATTAGAGTTATGTACGTGCATTAAGAACATTTAAAAAATAACTAAGTCTATCCCTAAGAGTCTTGCATCTAAAACCCTTTCAACTAGAATTTTTTTTGGAAAACATGTGCGAAAAGAAACAACATGAATGAGAAAAACGTAGTGTAGATTGATGAAGCAAAATTCTAGACCTTTATGACCCGTGGGAAACTCTATGCATCCAACATCAAATTTATACACAAACTTTCCAGAACCTCTACTTGATACTCAAATGAAAATCACCTCAAAAATCAAATCGATTATACATATCTTGACTGCTATTCAATTTAACGCAGTCATGTACCTAATAATAATTAACAATGAAATGACAATGTTTTATATCTTCTGATTCATACGTTATATTAAAAATGGTGACAATTCCTCGTTTTGTCACCTTTTAAAATGATGCATTAAAAAGTGAAATCCATTAGAAATTATAGTTTTGTACCATATTCAAATATTGTGATATTTATTGATAATAATATAATAAAACAACTTTCAATAAGATTTTAACTCAGTGGTTTCTGCAAGGGGAATGTTGGTAAGTGTGCTACATATATCATCCTAAAAAATAGAAGAGGATCATTTAAAAAATACATTTTGAATTTCAAGTTTTCATAAATATTTATGGGAAGAGTGATGGTTGTGTATACGCAAAACTGGTTAAACACAACGCTGAAGATCCTAAGTCCCGCATAATATTTCTTGTTATCGTTTTGCATTTGAATGTATTTTACATTGTTTTTGATTTCTGACCGGATTGTTTTTACGGAATTTGCTTTTTTGGTACTTTCAATCACCGAGGTTGACTGCCATCTTATCATGCTTCAGCTTGGGTGTAGAATAAGATGCAAATGATAACATAGTTTTGTTTCATCTTGAATGGATGTATTTTTTATATTGAAGCCATATTTATATTTATAAAAGTCTTTAGGTTGGATTACATTCATTATTCTAATGTTAGTGCTGTCGAAGGCTTGCTAGCTATTTCTTATTTGTTATTTTGAAAATTTCTACATATTGACAGTTTCATTTTTTGGATTTTGTAGCCAGCAAAGTGTGTCGAATTTTTGTGGCAAACAATGGCCAGCATTATTGGCGTCTGTTTCACATGCCAATAATACTGTATTATGTCTAACACATAATAACATTTGTGATAACGCCAGAAAGATTACATTCTGTAGAAGGTTAGGGAATTAATTCGGTATCTATTATTACTATTTGTGTTTATTTGTTTCCAGTGTAAATAAATGTTCAGACTCCTTCTACTAAGGCGACCTTGACATGTCGAAGAATTTGGATTGAGAATTGTTGATTCAATTTCGAGTAGGTCCTCTATTAAAGTGGAGCATTGCTGTCTATGAAACATATTACGCTTTTTATAAAAATTGACATTGCTTCATTGGAGGTATTATTTGAGATTACACTTTAAAGCAAAAGCTGATTTTTATGTAGCTATCTTTAGTTTATTCATTGGAACTACGAGGCTTTTAAATATGTTTTGTTTTAAATATATCTTATTATAATATTTAGTAATATCTAGTTTCTATATAACTTAATTCAAACGATATAATCAGTTGGCAATATTTCGTTTCGGAAAATTTGGTATATTACACCTACATACATAAAATATTTTGCATTAAGTACGTCTAGTTTTACGAAAACATCTTTGTGTGTAAGACATCTTAAATATGAATTTAAGTAGTTATTTCTGCTCGGAAAAAATGATACTAAAATGTCTTTTTGTTCACTGTACTTAGCCACAAGACGGATCTTTTTAAAAAACATATTTTGAAGGTTTGCTGCAGTAAAGATGATATTCCACATATTAAAAAAGACGTGTCTAAGTACAGTGATAATATTCATTATATAACTAGATACTGACAGTCACATTGTATTTTTTATTAAGCCAGATGGGTAATTAAATAGCAAATATTCTATTAATTACATGGAAAATAGTATTAGTACACATACCCTTACCTTAAGCTTAGGATAGTGCTATGTATTTGATGGAACAATATTGCTATTATTACAATTCAATAATTACACTAATAATTATTTACTACCCATTTGCCATGTACTAGTGTAGACAATTCACAGTTTGAGTTATTAATATTATTTAATAAGATTTTGTCATGTAAATAAAAAATTTATAATCATTACAATACTGCTTTCAAATATTTTACTAAACCTCCTGCTATATTATTAAATAATACAGCCTCAGAGACAGGAGCATGCATATGATACATCATGAAATATATAAATATGCTATATTTTTATGGAATTTATATATTGCAACTTTCTGTAGATAAGTTTTCCAAGTATTATTTCTAAATCTTTTAGCTTTAAGCAGTTCAGAGAATAAAATGTTTTAAGAAAAATATATATTAATGTTTAATATTGATAGAGAAGTTTACAACATTTAAATTAATCTAATCTTTTGCCTATAGACTAATCCAATGTTGGAAAATTTAAAAAAAAGATGTGTGATACTAATCATTAAATTTCAAATATTTTTATTTAAGTAAATAAGAAATTAAAATGTCTTAATTGATATGTATAGTACTGAACAGATAATATATCACTTGTATCATAAGTATTATAAACTAGTTAGTGGTGCAGTTAAAAGTTATGCCAGTTTACTATTGAAATAACAAAAGGGATATGGAACCACTTAAACAATTTCAATAAAATATTAAGTTTTGAACTCAGTTATCTGAAATTTTATCTAAATATACTTTTAAATCCAAATATAATCAGTGACAGATTTAATGACAGTTAGTAGATCATTTAGGGACATATTTTTCTATTAATATTTTATCCCAAAAGGCACATTTTTATCAGTGGCATATTTTTCCCAAAGCATAATTGTTTTATAAAACATGACATTTTTATCAGTAACATATTTAATGGCTTGATTTTATGCTAATTATGGCATATATTATTAAAATCATTTGCCATTTTATGGACATTTGTTTTCAACTGTTAGTTCTTTAATTTATGTTGACATCTTCCTCACATATATGACCATTTCTTTGGCAGATACTGCTTTACATAAAATATTGACTTCTGTTTAATTATAGCAAATTTGCTAGTGCTCATACTTTTCTTTATACTAATCTTTGCTGTTATTAGAATAAAAAACAAAATTTGAGTATTAATTAGTGTTTGGTTTCCTATATGTTGGAATTAAGAATATTATCTATTGTGAAAGTATTACAAATAACCAATCACCAAAATTTTTTATACCAAATAATTTTTTAAATTCTAATAAATGCAAAGAATATTTATATAAAATAATTGTAAAGAAAATATGCTGTTGAAAAAGAGACTCATGAAAATGTCTGCTATAATGAAGCAGAATATTATTTTGCAAGGTGGTATCTTCAAAGAAATTTGCTAACATTAATTAAAAAATTAGAGTTCAATTGGCACCACCCAAATACATAATGTGACATACTTTATAATAGCACATACCTATAAATAAACTGTAAACTACAATAAATATAATAAACTGTGGTGAAATGTATATAATTAGTAATTGTCAAAAAGTATATTACTTGTATTATAGTTATTTTTATATCATAATAAATTATTGAAGTTTTGTCTAAAGGAATATATATTAAAAATATTAGATATTTATAATGAGACAGTTTTAATATTGAAATATGTCAAGATCAAATAAGGGATATGGAAAATATAATATAATATGGAAAATATAATATAATATCAGATTATTTTGAACCACTTGAATAATTTCAATTAAATAGAAAGATGCCTATTTGTTTCAGTTGTCAAATTTTTACCAAATGGTTTAGTTTTATATTAATTGTATTTGATTCTAGAAGTATTTTTATTCTAATGCATTTGTCATTTTATATATTTTGATTTGCAATCTTTGTAACAGATATATGGTCATTTCTATTTAAGATACTGCTTTACATAATATTAGTTTCTGCTACATAATTTCAAACACAACTTTCATTGGTAGTATTTTATGCATTTGTATATTTTCTGTTAAATTTTGTTGTGCTATATATTATGTACTATTATTAGCTTTTATTAGAATAAAGAAACTTGTTATTCTCATTCAACAAGTAAAGAATGCTCAACTTTTATATACCAAACCATTATTTTAATACTTACAAATGCAGACTATATTTATAAAATATATGTACAGCATTAGCAAAATACTAAAATAAATTATGCTGCTGAACAAAAACTCTCAGGCACATTGTTTTTTGTTATTTTGAAGCAGAAATTTATTTGCAGTCATATCTCCAAAAGAAAGGACCATCATTGTTGAAAAGTTGTTATCATTAATTAAAGAACAAAAAGATATTGACACCAAACAATATACATAATGTGATTATGTGACTAAGTCTTTATTATACTACATTTGTTTAGTATTAAAGAATTACAATTATGAGAAGAGATTGAATTTGCTGCAAAAATATACCACTAAATATTCTACCAAAACAATATTTGTAATTAAGCCCAATCAGTTTTTGCTTGAATTGTTTTGTTTGTTGATTATAAACAAAAAATAATACTTATTCAAAATGAAAATTACTATTGATGCTTTTCATCAGTCAAAATAAATAATTCTATAATGTTTACTATTATAGTTCCTTAATGAATTGTACATTGTAGGACATGTATTGCTATTAATATTGATTCGCACATTTGATCAAATCAATGTTTATATTTCTGCAAGCATATCATAAAATTGTGTAAACCAACCTTAAGATTGTGCAAAACAACAGAATGATATATTTTAGTGGCATAAGATTCAAAAGAGAAAACCTTGGCAAATTCAATTTTCGAAATATCCAAAAATTCTGAAAAATTATCCCTGTTGGATATAGATCTGGTGAATTTGCCACTGTGTCTTGAATATTCCACCTCATATTCCAGTAATTGTTCTACTGTATTTAAATTGTCAATGCTATAGCCTCTAAATCTGGCTCTAGGAAGTGAAAATGCTGCTAAATGTTCCACAAAGCTCTATTTACCAAAATAGATTTCACTGTATATTTTTTAGTGGCTATAGCAAATAACTTAGCTTCAAACACTGAAGTATTTAGCCCAGCAGTTGATTAACTTTAGAAGCTATTACACTGATTATCTGTTGATCCCACTCAGTTGAATTCTTTCACTCAGATATGTGATTTAATTTGATCCTTTGTAGAACTGTTATTGGCCTCTAAATCAAATCGTCCACTGAATTTGCTGCTAAAGAATTGTTAGTAAAAGTCTATTAATATGTTAATCCACAATTAGAAATAATACTAATTTACAATATTGACATTCAACACTGGTCACAATGATTTAACCTAATGCGATGAATGTTTTATCTGAGATTTGCTGAGAATAGATAGCACCATTTTAATACAATTTAAGAATTTTAAAAGTTCTTATCCAGCTTATGAAAAACATTTGATGGTACATTTTATTATGAATTTAAGTATTATCCTAAAATGAACAGTTGAAATAGTTGGTACATTTTATGATGAGTTGATATTTTAATTTAATTGAAAAGGAAATACATAGTTTATACAGATTATAGATTATAGCGCTCTGAGATTATTTATTGAATATAGTGTGCATTATAAATGTTGTAAAATAAATAAATAAATAATGAAATTAAAATGCCAGCATATGGAGATTATAGAAGCAAAATGATATGTTGTCTAGTTGCTACAGATTATAGAATGCTAGACGATATGTTGTCCAACAAATGGAAATACATAGTTTATATAGAAAGATCGATGATACCTCAAACAAAATAAAATCAGATTTTAAAAGACTAGCTAAAGATAGCAATGAAAAATTTAGAAAAATCGACGTTAACAGGACAATAAGACATGTGAAATAAAGAGACTTTCGAACAGAATTTTAATTAAAACTAAATATTTGAACAAGGACTAATATGAATAACTATAACATTTTTCAAAATATATATGTTTTTTATTATAACTCTTAACATAAGTATACATTATCATAAAGCTTTGTCATTTATGAAATTTCTTTTGTACCAGGTTGTTAACTTTACTTCTTTAATTAAATATAAACTCTTCGTGATAGGAATAACAATTTCTTTTGAAGATCTTTTATTCAGAATATCTTTTAATTTTTCTTGTGCTATATATTTGTAATATAAAAAGTAGTATCTTCAAAGAAATGGCTGTATTTGTCGGAATGTTCTTTAAACTGTGTCCAAATAAAATACATATTCTGACAAATGTTTTAAGACCTATCTACAGTATCAAACATAATTAGCATAAACATATGAGATAAAATACGTAACTGAATCTGCCAATGGATAATAATAGTTGAATCTGAATCTCCCACTACCAAAAAATTATTTAAGGTACCATTTTTCCTTTGTTAACTATAACAAATCATTGTTTTTTAAAAATGAAAGTTTTTATCAATAACCCTTTTTAATTCACAATAAATAATTATTCCATAATGTTGCTCCTGTTTTAGACACTATTTATAGATCTTAAATTGTATTTTTTAGGAGTTGTATTAGTTTTGCACATTTGATCAATACTGTGGTTACATTTGTGCCAGGATATCTTAAGATTGTGCAAACTCACCTCAACCGAACCAAAGATTAGATTCTACATGATGTGAAATTGCTTCTAAAAATATAGATTGTAAATAAATTTAGATTTTTTAAATTCTGGTATATTTAGCAATAGTCAGTTATATTAACAATGCATATTCATCCACATGCAATATTTTATGAGACTCTAATTCTCATTACAAAAATTATATGAATATATGTTTTCAGGATATAGTATATAGAATATAAAAATACCTGGCTATTTAAAGGCCATTTTCAATTAAATTAGATCACTCTAGAGAGAATAATGTCATAGGTTAGTTATATCTGAAAACATATTTTCAACAGAGATTGCTTTTTGAGATATTAATGCCATTATACGAGAAAAATCCTTTATTTTCAATGGTGGTTTTATCTCAAATTTACTGAGCATAATGAAGGCTGAAAATGGCATAGTAGAAAGATTATGATTTTCTGACCATTATTCAAATTCTAAAATACAGTCACTAATTTCATAAATGCTAGGGTAAAGCTTATACATACTAACTTTTTAAGCACTAGACTATACGTTTTGACAACGTATAATGTATTCAACTTGTTCTATGTTTTATGTAGGCTTTGCCTGATCTATCATGTTTCCTCTGCTCACATTCTCTTAAACACAATAGCTTAAAAATTACACTAAATCATTATTCAGTCGCCTGTGGCAAACTGTGGAATAAAATTAACACTGACTACACAAAATGACAAAAATGAGCTGCTATTCCTTAATAAATGTCCATATTATTGCATATTGTTGAAATCATTTTTCCATACTCTGTACTTTGAAATTGATAGAAATTGGTTCTTTGTTTTCAGGTTTTTGAAAACCCATATCCTACATTCGAAAGCACTGATTAATGATAGCAATTGAACTGTTGAAATAGGTACATATTTACAACGTTCAATCAAATCGTAATACATAGTCTATGTATACTGATTATAGAAACCGGATGGTATCTAAAGCAAAAAATGACAGTAACAAAAAACATAGTGACATTTTCTAAAATGGCAAATAAAAATAGAAAAATTGAGATTAACGAGTTATTAAATATATGCGAAACTAAGACATTTCTAGTATCATTTTAAACTAATATTGAGAATCAAAAATCTCATAAAAATGTATGTTTTTATAAAATCGATTCTCTTAGATGGCCATCACAATGTCAAAATTAAAAAAATATTTGTTTTGCAGATTCCAAATGTCAAGTAAATCGATTTAGGCAATGTTCAGCCTTTTTATAAAATTTATTATGGGTACATTTTTGTCAAGAGTTAAATTAATTTTAATTGTTTGCTCTTTGGTATAGCATCTAAAAATGGTCGACCTTATCAAGCAACTTAGAGTTACCTTAAATCGGATACACTCTTTCATCTCCGCTTACCATAAAAGTGGAGGACAGTGACTTTTTTGAGCGACAATACAGACACAATATATCATGGCATTTTTGTGCCAAATAATCTTAGCCGCAAATTTTAAATTTACTTGACTATATGTGATAACATTTGAATGGTGCAAACGCAGTTTTGATTTACATACATTGTCCCATATACTAAAATGTGCGATCTGGTAAACTAGTTTTTTAAAAGCGGTCACGACACCTAAGGGGGTTGGTATAGCTATTCTTCCATTAAATTAGAGTTATATAAGTAAAACAATAAAAAACTATTTTGTTAAATTTGTAGAGTTTACTGTTTTTTTCGTTTGATTAAAAACAAAACATTTCAGTCGCTTTGAATTACTCTTTTATATGAATTATTCATTTTAGAGTGACATATTGTATCATTTGGTTATGGTCCACCTCAATGTATTGTTCATAGAAGTGTTCTCCATGATTTTGATATTTGGTCACACAGGTATGTTCATAGCAAGGTTCTCAACGGTTTTAATAGCTGGTTACACAAGTATTTGGAACCACATTTATACATCACATACTCGTATCAGCCACCGTTGTTTTCAGCGCTATAGCGCATAGTTGAACTTGTTTTCAGGAATGTTACTATAATAGTTTAATCAACCTTTCTAATGTACCATTTCTTGATACTCCAACAACCAATGCAACCACACCATTAACCTCTGAAACTACACCCCATCTGCAAACAATTCAACTACACCAACAACTACTATGTGTAAATGTATCAAAAATTAAGAGTCTAAATCTAAGCAGACTACGAAACAGATATCTTTAGATTACAATACTTAATTATTTGAATTAAAATATTGAAATTTAGTGTGCAGTCGGCTTGTTAATTTTCATTCATTTGGTGTTTTTAATTTGCCATTGTTTCAGCAAGTGGGAGAATTATTCAAACAAAAACTGGTAAGAAATTTGACCTAATATTTGAAATCAAATTTGTTTATCATTAGTAACAATTAGCAAGAAGTTTATTAGCAAAACTTTATTTAAAAATTCCCTGAGAATAAACTTTACCCTTACGTAGATGACTGATGGGAGATCGGAAAGCAGAATAAACAAATTTGTTTTACACGTGAATAATCTGTATAATCTAAATGTGAGTTCGAGCCAAATTATTAGATCAATATTAGTGTAACGATTCACAGTCTGTACATGTTACCTTCCCTAGCATTACAAGGACTCATTAAGAAGAATTCTGTTTAGACAATCGCTAAATTTCCTTCATACTTATTAAAGAGAAACAATAACATTTCAATATATTTGCATACCGGCCGCCTATATGTTTTTTTATTGTTTGTCTCAGTAGTTTTGATGTTCCTATCAAGCGTGACTCTTTAATATATATATATGTAATTAAAAATCTAGAATTGATTTCATCGATTATCCAGCCAGAATGGGTAAAAGAAGAAGAACCGAAATACTCCACAAGTATAAAAAAAACGGTCTGAATTATAGGAAACGAGAATGCTAATTTCAAACGAGATGATACTGCTCTTCATGTCTAAAGATACATTGTACATGATTCCTCAAATGGAATTGATTAATGGCTTCTAATTCATTTAACTGCAGAAGCCAACAAACATTGCTACATGAAAAAAGGCAAGCTGTCCATATAAATGCTTCCTTACTGCACGGCAACTTGGATACCCATCACTGATGAGGATCTATTGAAAGTGATAGCACATATAATTGGGATATTCTTTCAGGGCAGCAGCGGTGTAGCATCCATTGCCGGCAGAAGAGCTGCAAGTCGTGGCCAATGGCCGGCCTTGGGTCAGCAGAAGGCATGGCAGCAAACCTGGCTTTTGGCTTCTGTTCTGCGCTAGAGAAGGCAACGGGAAACCACTCTAGAATGCTTCCCTCGTATATGTGCATGATTATGAAAAATGAAACAAACAAAGCTATGATGCCGGAAGGTGGGCCCCCCAGGCCTGAAAGCATCCATTTTGCTTCTGGGGAAGAAAGTACAGCCTCTCCCAGTACTAGGGAACAAAATGACGCTACAAGTCCAAACCCTTACAGGAGATTTGCAGTTGAAGATGTCTCAGTGGAAAAGAAGGCTGGAAACTTTAGGACGACTCACGTAATTGGAACCTGGAACGTCCGTTCACTCAACCTAGGCAAACTCGACATCATCAAAAGGGAAATGAGAAGAATGAACCTTGATATGATAGGAGTAAGCGAACTGAAATGGACAGGCCTAGGCCACTTTGAAAGTAACAGGCACCGAATTTTCTACTCTGGAAACGAAAGCTTGAGAAGAAATGGAGTTGCAGTCATATGCAATGAAAAGATCTCAAAATCCGTGCTTGGTTTTAACCCATTTAACGATCGTATGATGTCAATCAGACTCCAAGGAAAGCCTGTAAATATTTCAATCATTCAAATTTACAGTCCCACAACAGCAGCTTCAGACGAGGAAATTGAAACCTTCTACAGAAACCTTCAAGAATTGAGAGATAGTATTCCAAAGAAAGACATCACCATAATCATGGGAGACTGGAATGCTAAGGTTGGGGATAAAAGCGAAGCTGGAGTTACAGGCAATTTCGGTTTGGGATTACAAAACGAGTCAGGTAGGCGGATGATAGACTTCTGTCAGGAAAACGACTTGATAATTGCCAATACGTTTTTCCAACTCCCCAAACGCCGGCTATATACGTGGACGTCACCAAATGGACAGTATAGAAACCAGATTGACTATATAACCATAACAAAACGTTGGAGAAACTGTATTCAAATAGCCACCACGAGGCCCGGAGCTGACTGTGGCACAGACCATGAATTGCTTATTTGCAA
>JAUYWI010055923.1:0-16905 GCA_034780595.1 Parotoplana pacifica
TTTGAATTATTCTTCTATCTTTTCCATCTATTCCACATCTCTTCAAGCATTCCATTAGCTTCTTGTGTTTCACCCTGGTCATAAAACTTAATATTTTCAAAAATCCCTCACCTGATCTTAAGGGGTTCACCACATCCATGTAGATGTGCTTATAATTAATGGATTAAATTAACAGCGGTACTTTTTGTAAAAACGTAAAATTTTGACAGAATGTGTAATTATACCCTATCTATGCGTATAATATTATTTTTAAAAGAGTTACATATAGGACATAAGTAAATGAATAGAATAATAGTCAATATTTTAGTTTTAATAGCTATTAATTAATGAATTCTATTTTTCAGACGACAATGCAAATTAGAATACACTACCTACTGAATTAGGTATGACCTAAACTAATGCAAACTAGCCGTTCCCTTCTCTTTCTCATTAGGTATACCTACATAGGTAGTTTGCATTTCAATGGCATAGGCACCCACCTAGATGTGACACTGATATAATAGTGATTGTTTTAATAACCAAAGATCTAAAAAATAAGCTAGTGTACTGCCTAACTATCAGATAATACCACAAAACAATTGATATTTTTATGAAAAACAAAATAATAATAGCGATCCGGCCTAAAGCTATAAATATATAATTTAATGCGCATAGAATTGATCAGACCCTATACATTATTCATTTTATCAAATCTTTTCTTCTGATCTATTAGCTAGAGATCAGGCACCCCTTACGTACTATATGTCTATTTACACTTCATCATCTTTTTAAATTACACTAGGAATCTATATACATAGTACCTACCCTATAGGTGTGCACGTTAGGAATTTATTTAGTGTTATTGCTTTTTAGCTTAGCCGAGTGAATCATAGAAGCAACCAATCAGTATTAGTAACAGTGTAAAAGCTCCTTTGTCAGCTTTGTATTATACATCGCAACAAATACTTAATATATTGACTGTCTCAATTCATAAATATGGGGAAGACAATAAAAAAATCAAGAAAAGGAGAGATCCAGTACCTAATTTGAAGATAACATTTATGCGATCAACGTGCTGCTTATTATTGCTGTAGACTTAAAACTTTTAGTCTAAGTCTAAAGCTAGAGAAAGAAATATTACAGATATACAATGTAATTTTATAGAGCAGTACCTATGAATAATAGCACTATCACTACCAAACAATAGAACGTTTCACTAAGCTCTACCCCCCACCTGCTGTTGAAAACCATTGATATCGAAAAAGTTTAGTATCCAGCAGCCGTCAAATGCTGAAGCAAATACCATTATTATTTTTTCAACAGTTGAGGTTAAGCCTCGTTCCTTCATTGCACAAAAAACTCAGTTATAAAACAAATGCACAATGATGACAGATCTAGACTGCATCTGAAACTACTGTGAGGTGAATTTGTGTCTCAAAGCTGCCCTTCACAATAACTCTTTCACGTCACTTCATCGACTTTATATTCTTTAACCTTTTCTATACTTTAATTGCAAGCGACCGATCACAGATATGAAAATCTCAATCGACGGCTAGGTATTGACATTTCTTCTAACAGAATTCACTTTTGCTCTCTAAATATTCGAACTTGACATTCTTTGGTAATTGTGCCATCGCCACCAGTTTGCTTTATTAGTATTTGTCAATTTATCCGTCAGCATCGTCCTTGGTAAAATATCAACTAACAATAAAACTGTTGCACGATTTAACTAAGTCAATGGATTTTCTTATGCAGTTCAGTAAAGCGCTTCATCATTTTACTTAGTTAAGGTAATGCTGACAGTCAACGCTGAATGTACGACGAAACCAGCATCAAGCTAGTAAAATTAGAATAGAATAAAATCAAACATTCGACAAATTTTGTTTGATTGTTTGTTTATTTCATTTTCAAACGCGCTGTTGAGATACCTTGATTTCAATAATTCAGTTTGTACGTAGAACAACTTTCGATTAATTAATTCAGCTGAGCCAGAATACTCTAATATTTAAAATAAAAACATGGCTGGACTTGGTGGCTTTGACGAAGATGATGAAATGGACGAAAACATTTCTGATGAAGAAAAAGTGCTTATGGAAGAAGCAGAACGTTTGCGAGAAGATTTAGATGATCTTCGGAAGGAAGTTCAAGATACAGATTTCTACACTCTAACAGAACATTTACCAGAAATTGGTCGCATAAAATTTAAAGCGCGAAAACATTTTCGTGGACATTTAGCGAAGCTGACCGATTTACATTGGGCAGAAGATAGCCAACATGTTTTAACTGCCTCTCAAGATGGCAAAATGATTCTCTGGGATACCTACACATCAAACAAAGTTCACATGATTTCCCTCAAATCTCCTTGGGTTATTGGGTGCTGTATTTCTCCCAGTGGTGTTCTGACGGCTAGTGGAGGTCTAGACAATATGGTGTCGGTTCATAATCTTAACTCGACTGAAACCGTTCATCGAGAGATGACGGGACAAAATGGTTACATCACATGCTGTAGATTTATTGATGACGCTCAACTGGTCACATCCTCTGGAGATCGAACTTGCGCGGTTTGGGACGTGGAAAGAGCGACATTAAAAGAGTCATTCAAAGGCCATCGAGGTGACGTCAATGCATTGGCACTGCAGTCGTATGGCGTAAACAATTTTATTTCGGTTTCTTCGGACAAAAGTTGTCGTCTTTGGGACATTCGAGTAAAAACCTGTGTTCAAATATTTCAAGGACATTCTCAGGATGTCAACGGTATCGACTTTTTTCCCCAACATGAATTGGCGTTTGCTACTTCCTCTGATGATGGTTCTTGTCGTTTGTGGGATATTCGTGCAGATCAGCCCATTGCTCTCTACAAGGATGAGTACATCACATGCGGCTGTACCAGTGTCGGTTTGTCGAAATCAGGTCGACTATTGATTGCCGGATATGATGACTACAACTGTCATGTTTGGGATTTATTAAGAGAAGAAAGGGTAGGAATTATGCCAGAACACAACGATCGTGTAAGCTGCTTAGGTGTGAGCAGAGACGGTATAGTAATTGCAACTGGATCATGGGACTCAAACTGTATTATGTGGACATCAAATTAAAATCCAATCTCTAATATGGAAGAATAACCTACTTTTAAAGGTATAAAATATTCTATCGATGCTACTACGTATATAGTAAAGGCAGTAAATTATCCAATTTAATACATAGTAAGTATAAATTTTGAAATTTTTACACTTGAAAAAAGTCAATTTTTAAAATTACGAGCTCGTAATATCAACATAATTCGCTTAAGACTTATAGAATAAGTTAGCCCCTAACAACTAAAATTGTCTGACGAAAATTTAATAAAATCATAGGTATTCAATTTCCTGTAAAGAGCTTATTATTTGCATATTATCTAAATAAATCTAATTAAACAATTGTTGTATTATAATGAAAAAATTTTAAATAGAAAATGTTTTTTTGTCATTTAACCCTAGAAATCACAAAGGGCGAGTGAATTTGATCCACTAGTTGGAGAATACAAATACAAATGCGAATAGATATATAAAAAACTGCAACAATAATCAAGCAGAAGTTTTTAGTCTGTACCTACCTGTCTGATTTTTTATAGACTGTATCTATGGAGGAAAGTGTCTCTGTATCTATCTATCTATCTTGTTCTCTGCCGTGGACAAGTCCATGTCTATGGATTCCACTTTCTCCACTGTTCCCATATTACGGGCTAATTCCTTAAGATCTGAAAATGACACTCTTACAAGATCCGTTGACATGTTTTTCCTTGGTTTGCCATGGCTTCTTTTTCCTAGAAGTCTGTCTTCAATAATTTTTTAGTAGGTTATCTCTTTTCAGTATGCGATCTATCCAAGTTTTCTTACTTTAGGTTCCTTCTTTCATTGATATCCGCTAAGATTTCCTATGATATCATCAGCATCAGATCTAAAAAATGAAGTTTGTCTGATTAACTTCAAATTTGGTGTGTAGGTCCACTGGGACCTAAGTAATATCAAATGCAGAAACATCTTATGAAAAATATTGATTTTCAATAGGATTTTCAGAAATGGCCACATTTAGGCACAAAAAAATTCAGAAATATTTTCGGTGAATATTTGTTTTCTGATTTTTAAACAGACGATTAGCATGTAATTTAGTACTTTCTCACATTTGTCTAGCTCTTAGGTTGCAACCTATAGACAAAAATCAATATCCTCAAAAAACCCGAAATATATATTGTTATACAATTATGGTACAATGAAGTATTTGTAATAATATCTACCAAATATTAATCAATTTTATCAATATTTAACTGCAGAATCAGTTTTTTGTAAAAAGTATTTTTGCGCCCAACTTCGATTTTTCATAGTGCAGTCAGGTGACCTTAAGGGGGTGGAGGGTTCAGAGGTAAAAGAAGATTATATAAAAAAATCCGCAACTAATACCAAATTTCATTCCACGAAGGGTTAATAATAGGGCTCTATAAAGGGCAAAGGGAATAAATTAGGATTCAAATAGTGCAATTTAAAAATTGTCGGTACATAAGGAAACCCAGAGTCAATCTCAATTTTATACCTCGCTATTTAATCTGGTACCTAAAGTATTCGATAAATGCTTTATAAACAAAAACAAAAACAAAATTCAATTTAATTTGTACAGATAGCATTCTTCACTATAAAGTATTTTAGTTTGTAAGATCTAATAAAATTTTGTTTGCTGCAGCAGTAAACAAATATCAAATTCAATTTTGACGATTTGATCATTAAGTCTAATATTTTCAAAATGTATAAAACTACATAACCTAATTCAAAGATCTTAATCGAATTTTATATCAGCCAACGAATTTTGAATCAAGTCAGCTTATAAAGTTATTATAAATAAGAAATAATAAGGGGAAATAAATCAATATTGAACTATAAAAAAACGAATGAATTTATACAAAATAAATTATGCAAATCACGGACGGATAATGTTATTTTGTTTGCTAACAACTACTGACAATATATCTGGATTTGAATGAAGTAAACTTTTTTCTATAACCTTCAGTGAAACTTTTAGAAATTAGATTTTGTTTAATTATTACCTAGTTTACCTACTGTAACCACAACAATGTACATATAGGCCGAGGAAAAAAAGTTCGTTTTTTAGTTAAGGTTTATATTAATGATGGCAATGTTACAACATATCAATAGGTTACAATAGATTAAAATTCACAAATTTACACCTAGATTAAATAGATTAAAGTTTACAAATTTACACAATATAATCACCATTGTTGTTGACTTCAGCTAGAAGGTCCTCTTTGAGGCATTCAAATTCTTTGGCTAATTTGTTGTTGGTAACATTGTTAGACATCTCCAGTTTTCCTGAATTTGTTTGAAATCAGCAAAATTTATTCCACGTTTCATATGTTTCTGAATATGTAGCGATCCATCAGGTTAGTGTCGGAGGAAAATGGTGGTTATTGCAACAACGATATGTTTTGGTTGGCAAGCTATTCACATACTAGTATTGCCACATGTGGTCTGGCATTGTCATACTGTAACCTCATTTCCCAAGGTGGCAACTGCTCTAGAAATTGTTTTATATATCCATAGATATCCATAGAGTATTTTCATAGACTATAACACTATAACATAATCTATTGATATTTTGTAACATTGTAATCATTGACTAAAAAACGAACCTTTTTTGCCGGGGCCTATATTTGAAATTATCTTAAAATAAAAGACTTAATAAAATCGCAAAACATATTCTTAACAGGATACACGAGACAATGACGTCGCAAATCTGTGAATTACCTATTAACGATATTAACGAGGCAGATTCTAGAAACTAATATGCGTCATGAGAATTGAAGACAATGAAGAAAATAAAGCTGCAAGGGATTATTTTATTATGTCGGTAGCAGGTATTGAGTCAATAAAGAAAGTATCAACAATGTACAAGCCAAAACGAATCAAAGATCTCTTCTTCAAAGGCATAAAAAACATAATAACGCACCTTAATCCGAGGAATAACGTAAACAAACTCAATCACTTTTATCAAGTTTGTCGTTCTAGTTCTGTCAATATACATTCTGTTAAACCCGAATGCAAAAAAGAAGTAGGGAGTGAAGAAACGTCAGGAATTTGGTTCTTAACTTTCAATTTTCAAGTTAACAACATGAACATTAAGATGGATCACATCAATATTAACAATAAACGCATAGTAAGGCAAATTGATCGGGTGCAGATATTTCTACAAAATTGTGGACAGAAATTTACTCCCCAGAGTTGCATAAATATACAGGAAAATTAGAGGTTTACGATGGCCATATATAAACCACATACGGTAAAATATCGTCATTAGTAGAAAAAGATGGAAAATATCTTGTGGTAGAATCAAACAAGCCATTTGGGTCAAAATCTTCTGCATAATGAAATGCCAAATCAAATCAAATATACATACATACTATCTTAACTTTAATCAAATGTATAAAGGCTACGATGGAATTAGTTGACAATACAAAACTCAGATTTTACAGCGCACGACCTGTCGTACTAGCATTGGAAAAAAAGTCAATAAAAGAGTTAATAGACTTGAAGATCTTTGAATTATCACACCAATTACAATTGGAGTTCAAAATCGTTCCCCTATCGTATGGGTAAGAAAGTCAAATGGTGAACTTCATATGATGTGCGCTGATTTTAAGGTTCATAAAAACCGAACATATACCCATTGCCTAATGTAAAAACAATTTTTGCCAAGTTAAAAAATGCTAAAATTGATTTACGCTCAGCATATAGGCAAATAGAAATTGAAGACTGTAAAAGAATTGTCAATCATAAATACGAATAAAGGATTGTTTAGAATAAATTGGTTGCAATGGGAATGAAAATTTCGAGCTCTATTTTCAACGTGTTATGGAAAGTATTCTCTCAGATATCAGGAAAATGTAGCAGTGTGCGCAGAGAACACAGATGCTCTAGAAAAGCGATTGCGAGCTGTGAAAACAAGGTTGCATGAAAACGTGTAACCATTAACGAAGAGAAATCTGTCGAATTTCTGAAGCTTTGCATTTTAAGAATTCAAAATCTCAGCACGAGGTATCGAACCTGATGACAGATTGGTAAATAAAATACGCGACATACGTGAGGAAGTCGAACAATTCCTCGGGTTGGTAAATTACTTTTGCCGTTTCATTCCCAATTTTTCGGAGAAAAATCATCCTATAAATAATTTAAGAAAAAACTCTAACTTTAAATCAGCAGAATGCTCAGAGGCATTTGAAGCTCTAGAAAAATGAAATTCCATCCAAACCCGTCGTTCAATCATACTCGTTGAATAAAGAGGTTACTCTAACCACAGATACGTCTATCAATTTCTTGACAACTGTCCTGACCCAGAATGGACATCCAGTTATATTCATCTCATTGTCTTCAGCAGAAAAAACTATTCAAATATCGAACGCGATGCCTTAGCCAACACATGGTCGATAATGAGGCTGAAATAATTTTTACTGGGGGGAAGAAAATTTACGATCTCAACCGATCATCAACTACTAGTAAAATTATTTGGTCAATACCCGATTCTCAAAGAGACATCTGCTAGAATATGCAGATGGGCATTGGATTTAATGTCTTCATTATAACATACATAGTCTACGTCTTAGGTAAAATGATAGCACATGCTGATGCTCGGCCCCGCTTACAATACAATACAGATGATACATCAACCAAACAAGAATCCAATGCAGAACAAACAATAAATGCCGTTTTTTAAAAGAAACTATTGGAATTGATGGATTCATTTATCTAAAAGTTGATAAATAGAGTCCGAGATGGAAATTGGACCAAATCTTCCGAAGCGGAAATACCATTTAAAAGAAAGTCAAACGGACTAACAGTTGAAAATGATGTTTTGTAGTATGGCACACGCTTGTACATCCCGCCAAGACATTTTGTATTTGATATAATTCACAATGAAAACACACTGGCATCCAAGGAAGCATAAATCGTGTTGAATTATCAACTTGGTGGCCAGGATTACCACGGGACACAGAAAGGTGGACGCATCAGTGTGACTTGCAACAAAATTCGTCCAATAACAAACAAAACATATCTGGCCCACCGCTAGGAGCCCATTCGAACGCATACATACGGACTGGGCATATATCGAAGAAGCAAACAAGAATGTTTTAATTATTGTGCAATGTTATTCAGACAAGATAAAGAAACATTCACTGTCATAAAATGTCTCGGAACGATGTTTACTAGAGTGGTGGGTTTCAGACAAAGATTTAGAATTTACCTCAAATGACTTAAACGATTGGCTATACAGTCAAGGTGCAGAAAAACGTGAATCACCGTCTTATTACCCTAAAGCGAATGGTCTTGCGGAAAGATTTGCACAAACAGTTAAACGTGCATTAGATGCGTAGAAAGATTAAAAGTTCATCAACATTTTAATGCCTTTTAGCAAAGAGTCCTCTTCCATTATCAGATTTCAACTCAAGCCAAAGGTAAATCACCAACAGAACTGGTTTTTAACCGATCAATAAGAGTTCCTGTGTCCACATAGCAGCAAGGTCAACCCATCTGGTACAAAGCTATTAAGTCAGACACCTATCCTGCAACTTTTTAAATGACAAAGTAAGAAACTTATTTTGGATAATAAAAGGCAATGAAATTACTTTAACCAGTAATAGTCAGCTAGCCCCTTCTATAATAGAACATAAAGCAATAGGAGAAGAATTTGAAGAAGAGGAAGAAACCGCTTCATCGGAAGACATTCAAGGCACTGACATTCCTCAAGAACAGACTGTCGAAAAAAATAGTGCAACTAAGTCACAAAATTTAGTAGGTGACGTATTCGAAATAAGCCTAAACGTTTAGGCTTCGATTCAGGAAAGAAGACGTGATATTGACATCGATGTTTTTAGTTTAAAACTGTTCTTATATTATCAAGTTTTATAGTTGTAATCATATCAATGTATCTACATATTGAAAATTGTCCGGTTTATGGTTGTAACCATACATAACAATGTACATATTTGAAATTATCTTAAAATAAAAGACTTAATAAAATCGCAAAACGTATTCTTAACAGGATACACGACACATACTAAATACAAAGTCATTTTCCTGTGATCAGCTACAAACTAAATTGTTCATAAAATAATCGGTGTAGAAGTACGTTGATTAAAAGCGAAACAAATAATTCTAAATTAATTAATCAACTGAAGCAAGAAAAGGAAATGAATTATAAATTTGTGATTTGAATACAGGGACAATGTTATATTATTAAATTCTAATAAATCAAATAAATAATATAGTCAGGAATAAAAAGTTAGTGGAAAATGGGGCATTGAAATTATTATAGCTCATGAATCTTACATTGTACATTGCTACTAACCATCTCACAACTATTTCATTGTGGAAAATAGTGAACTATAACATTGACACTATTAGGATGGCGACAGTATAGTAGATGGGAAAGTATACCTACCTATCTACAAAGATTCATATATACATATATAATTAATTTTACATGAATTATTGTATACATACCTATACTAGTTAATTTTAATTAAAAATGAGAAAATTGAGTAATGTCAGATAAAAATGAGAGCTATTTTTCATAATAATAAAAGCGAAACTAATTTTAACCTAAATAAAAATAAAAATATTTTTAATTAATGCAAACATGAAGTGTAATTTTTTGATTATAATTTTCTACCATCTAAAATAATAATTATACAAATAGGTAGATTAAATTCAGTTTTGCTTATTGATTTCCTACCTGCTAAGGTTTATCTCTACAAATAAAATCAATCACACAGATTAATCCCAAGATTACATATATTTTGCAAACTGAAAAGCAAATTCATTTTTTGACATTCATTTTTGTGGACATCGATAATCCTATTCTATTTTTTATTTAGTAATCATAAAATATTTGTAGATTTTCACTCTGATTTTTTCATATTATTTTGGAAGAGATATTTATTAACTGAGTTGAGAATGCAATCTTTTAAATAAATAACAATCTCATAAGATCTCCGCGGCATAAATTAGAAAGGAAGGTTTATCAGCGAAGGGTTAATGCAGTAGGTAATGGTACCATATTTTACACTTACTGTTTTTGAGCTAGTTGGTGATATGTCTTCTTCTTTATTAGTAAAGGATTATTTTAGTTGCTAATGAATAAATAAATAAGCATAAACTCCGTATCCCCAACATGTGCATTTTAAGCTAAAATAGTTGACTCAACTTTTGATATCTAACTCTCCTATCTTTAACATTAGGTATAATATTCGACTTGAACTAACATTTTCCTCTCCAAATTTCTCTAAAAATACCTACAAACGAAGAAAAAATCAATGCAAGTCTCCGTCTAACTATTTTATAGTTCGTTTCCCCAAACATAAAGGTATTCCGCTTGATAATATACATGACAAAACTAACAATATAATAAAGGCATTGTTTGAAAAACAGTTGAATAATGTAATGTCCTTCGTCAGCAAATACCTAGAAAGTAAAACCTAGAAAGTAACGCTTCTTCTACAATATAACGGAAATAATTTAATACATACATAGTTTCTCAGTTTTGATTCTTTAAGATATCCATCGCTTAAATTATATATCAACTTGTAACTCTAAATTAATATGCTTTTTAATATTTTTTTACATTTCAGATTGATTTAAAAATATTCCCTGTTATCTCGGAGCACCGTGTGTCAGGGTTAATCTATAGAAACACAATTAACTACACATAATTATCTATATAAACTTTTATTTAAAATTTCGCTTATACTTGGCACCCTCTAAGCAGTGACCACGATAAAGTTCTTCAATTGTTGACATTCGAATCAAAGAGGTGATTATCTCCAAATAACTCGTAAAATACATACTATACAATCAAAATAACATGTTTGCAAAAAGGTGCATTCAACCAAACAATATAATTACCTCTATTTTTGTCAATAATGTTTATAATGATTTACCTATAATAAAACTTAGAATTTGTATTAGAGAAATGAGGGTATATTTACTAAAAAATATGTATATTTTGTATAACATTGTACTTGAAATTTGGACAATTTTCAAGATAAGTTAAATAGTCTTTTTTTAAATGCACACTAATTGCTTTATGTAAATGAAAACTGCAATTATGCATGTCGCTTCTAAATTTTCAATGACAGACAAAATCCGCTATAAATTTCTTACATTGCTATTTTGTATGTTTTTCTATTTTTTCCAATTTATTTTGGGAAATACACATAAAATGTTAATTGATTTCCAAAATTAAAAAAAGAAATTTTGTCTTTCATTGAAGCTCGGAAGAGTTTTTCATTTGTCCAAAATAAACTTTAATTAGGCATTAATCATAAATTTTAAAATATATAATTTAGTATCTATTGTAATAGTGTAGAGAATCAGTATGATTAGAAAAATTTGTCTATGTATGTACCTATATGAAATGGTTTTAAAATTTTTCAAATGTTGAATGCTAACAAATTCAAGTTTCAAATACAGGCAAACAAGATGCATGAAATACGCCTATTTCGAATATTAGTTAATTAACACCTATAAGCAACCATGTAAATAGCTACCTTAATCAGATTATTTTTGGTCAGTTTTAACCCACAAAAAATAAAAATAAAACTTTGTTTGATTGCACAATTTTATTATAGATGTGGATAATACGTATAGTAGGTGTATTCATGACGAAGAATAAGATTATTTTATTTTGAAAAATCTTTTCTGTCAGTAGAATGAATTCTATACTGTGATGACGATCTACATTTGTGCCTTTCGGTAATACCATAAAATGTAATTGCAGGAATTACGTCATAATACTGATTTTGTTAATAAAATTCGATTTTGAAAGGTTATAAAATAGTACATATGGTTCTTAATTAAGTGTATCAGGTTAAAAATTAGGTACCTACCTCTAATACATTTATTACCCTATTATTCTTAATGTAGTCAGATATAGGCTAAATATTAAATTGAAATGTACCTAAATATTACCTAATATTATTATTCACTTACCGTCCAAAACTTTATTTACATTGTATAAAAATAAGTTTAAACGTTATTATGTAATACCTAAACATTTGAACGGTAATTTTCAAATTTTGTATGAATTTAAAATATCTATGAAATTCTATACTCATTTTATGCGTATTTGTTATAACTTATATGTACATATTTCGAAATCAAAACATTTTGGCCAATTCAGTTTAATTTCTATATAATTATTTTTCGTTGTTTATTGTGAATTATTAGATTTCGAAGTATGATTTCGGTAAACACAACTAAAATAGTTCCTATAAGAGTATTTACATGTAACTTTTAAACTTCTTCCATTTAAACCCACATGTCATTGGGCAGTTTATCCAAATAAGAATATTTTTAAATTTACAGAAAAACTTTTTTTCTTATAGAAGTTAGAAGTGGTATCCAAGACATGTGTTGGTTGGTAACTGCTTATAATTCGTATACCTACGGGCATACTATAATATGGTATATTTAGTTTATTTTTAAATTGAATCTAACTAATTTGAAATTTATAGACTATGTTAAAATGTAGTCAAAAAGTAGTAAATACGAAAAATAAAGTTTCATTTTCTCATTTTTAATAAAATACTAAATATTAATTAAACCAAAAAATCAACTTTTTGACTACTGAAACGTGATATTTTTGTACATAAAGTTAATTGTGTATTTGCGTTGTACGCAAAAAATGTATTGTATAATAATTACATAATAATTAATAGATTTATAGATTTTTATTTACAAAAATGATTACCTATCTACGGAAATTGTTTTGTATTATTTCTTTGTTTACAGGTTTAACATCTTACAAATATCGATTATCATAAAAACATGGAAATAAATGGTTTTCAGAGAAAAGACAAGATACAAAAATATTACAAAGGTATCGGTAGACTTAGTTTCCAATCAAATAATTTTGCACGTCTCATTATCAGTCTATCATGATGTATGTATTGGCATCTTTAAAAAAAAACAAGAAAAAAACATGATCTAGAATCATTTTACTAGCAAATATTAAAGAACAAAAAAGTCAAAACCTATGTTACCTCAAACTCTAAAAGTAGTGAAATAATTCTGGGTTATTAGTTCTCACTATTTTCAGATAAATAATATTTTAAAATATTAGAACAACTAAAATCAATAGGGTATAGCGTCTGCAATTAAATGCCACGATTCAAAGTCGAGTATTCCTAAAGAAATGCCAAAAATGAGCACAGTGGACATCAACACATCTATGTAATTTCCTCCAATAGATATTTTATAATTTTTAAATTTTAACCTTGGAAGTCACTAAAAAAAACCTCGTGGACACCGTGTATTTTATCCTCAAAATGTTTTACCAATTCTATTTATCTGATTTTAGGTACACGATTTTGTTTTACCATTTATATATAAATAGATATCGTCAAAGATAGGTTTAAACTGTTTGTAAAACAAACAAAAGAAAACTGAAGACCTTTTTCGTTAATTAAAATAGAACCCTCTAGCATGGGAGTAGTGATAATGGAAGTTACTCAAACTAAAAAATATATGTGCAAATCGTGTGGGTATTTGCATAATTTCTAAGATATTCGTATTGACCAACAGTGTCTATTCGTAACAAATGATTGTATGGTTGTTCAATACCAAACCGAAACAACATATTTTTAGGGATTTCTAAAAACTTGTAGGTAGTAATTATTTTTAGAAATGATCACCTTTCTAATTTAGTAACATAATTTTCCAACAGACGATTTCTCTAGGTATATGTATCATATTCTTTTTCTTTTATTAAACGATGATAACTCTTGGGAAATGCCTCGACAACTGGGCCGATAACTATAGGTAGTTGTAGGCATAGATATTAAATTATATGATATAACCATAGAGATGATGAATATAATTAGATTGTCAATCTAAACTAAAACATAGATTTTAAAAGCTCTATTCAGGGCTGCCATTAAATGAGAATAGACTTTTAAAAGCTATAATATTACACTGATATTCGTTCTTTATGATCCACATAGTTTATCAATCATCATTTAGTTGTTATTCTTTATTTATCAAAATTCAACATTGAAAATTATCATGCCCCGACTTGATTTATTCTACCACGAGTTAAATTACCGATATATGTAGTTATATCTATATAATTTAATATCTAGGGTTGTTGATATGTCTGAATTAGATTGTTCAATTTTTATATAACTATAGTTTCGGAAATATAATACTATTTAAACTGAATAAAGAATGTAAAGAAAAACATATGTTGCTCTTTAATCTCAAGTCGCATCAAGGAGATAGGGGAAGCATCGACTCTCTCGCATTGTATGAAATTTGAAACTTGTGCAACAACAAAACAATTTCTGATGTCATCTGGTCTCAAGATTAAACCAAGGAAACTCATAAAATCATAAAACGCTTCTTTGATAAATATGTCAAATGCATCTACAAAATATAAGAAAAGCACAGTATTGCTGAAATTAGAGAATATTTAATATAAGTATACTAGTTTTAATACTGTCACCGTTATTAAAAAAAACAATATATTCAACTACTTAAAATTAATTGATAAAAACTTTGTGTTTAGCATTTGTAAATGCTCCAAATGTAGTTTAACTCAGCTTTTGACATCTGTTTCCTTTATATTTCTTCATAATCTTTTGTCCTTATTTTGGCTTTCTATCACAACTAGTTAGCACCATCTTTGTTCCTCTGTTGTCATAGTTGCAACAAATCAATACGAACTACATAGTTTACATTATTATTAGGTATCTACAGTAGGTTAGAAAGTAACAAAGATCAGTTTAAAAACTATAAACGGTTTGTAATATTAATTTGAAATTTCGAAAAATTCTATGAGCAAAAATGACTATTTCGGTAGAACTAAGTTAATTTGAACTAGGTAAATTGAACACAAAAAGATCATGAGTAGTATCTAAATAATGTTTTTTATACGGACTACTGTTATGGGTAGAAAGGGCGCTGTACAAAACCCTAACATATCGATCAGACTGAAATTTTGGAATACAAATATTGATAGTTTTATGTTGAAAAGATCGATTTACTTCAAATTTATTGTATAAGTAATACAAATCCATAACATTTTAAGATGTATATTTTCATGCAAAAATATCAACTCATACTTTTACCAAAAAAAAACATTCCTAAAATATATTTTAGTAATAATAAAAAGCAATTATAACAACACAGATGTCTAAATAGGGGTAATTAAATACGTAGAAGCGATTGAAATAGGTTTCAAAAGAATCTGAATTGTTCTTATGGCACTTTTGGCCAGTTTGACCATTAATATAGGTACATAAAACCTTATATCTATAATTCTTTTATATTTTCTTAATATTCTACACTTTTAATTGAATTTTTGAGTTTTGTGATATTTACTTAATATTTAAGAGTTTCATGTTGCCAAATAAATTGTTAAAATTTATTCACTTTTTATTATAATTTCTTAATTTTAAGTAGAATGTTACATATCACTTTATTTTGATTTTTTTAAATAATTTTTATATTTTGTTATATTTTCTTTATTACGTATTTATGTTAAATGTAACTGAAGCTTAACACATTTATTAAGTTTTCTTTAAAAAGTAGTATCTTTTACTGAATTTTTAATTTGGTATATTTTCTTCATTGTGATTGTATTTGTTAGAATCTCTATACTATTTAACAGTTGTAGATTGCATTTCAATACTTTTTACTGAAATTTTAATCATTTATATCTTTTGTATATTTTCTTAATTTTTATTAGATTCTTTTTCCTTTTTAACAGAATTATATTTTACTAAAATTATCAATAATTTGCATAATTTTGTTATATTTTCTTAAAATTTAGTATTTTTTTATTGAATTTTTAATGTAATTTCTTCATTTTTAGTAGAATTTTTATACTTTATAACATATGTATTTTGTATTTGATTACTTTTTACTGACATTTTCAAAAAGTTACTTTTACATCATTTTTAGTATGTTTATTAATTTTTTGTAATTTTGAGTAGAATTTCTCTTTTTTAACAAATATGTGTTTATTTTTAATATATTTCTTTACTTTTTTATTCAATTTTATAAAGAAATTATAAATCAATAAGAAAAAATACATTTAATAGTTCCATATAACACATTAAAAATACAATTAGTTCATCATATAAGGATTATAACTACCCATTTGTTGTGATTATCACCAGTTTCGTGATCTTTAGAATCACCATCGTCTTTTTTAATGTTGTTAATATAATCATCAATATTAACCTTATTTTCTTTGAGAATTTTCTTTAAACATGTTTCAAAATTAAGGTTTTTAATTTTTTGGTAAGAACTCGCTTCTTTCACCCATGTTTTGTAAATAGTGTATAATTTAATAGAATTGAAAGTTCATTATAATATATTATTTTCATAATTACACTTTTACGGAGAAATTGAATATTTTATCCATGTCATTCAATGAAAAATACTAAATTATAAGAAATATACAAAAAATATGCAAATTATTGAAAATTTCAGTAAAAAATAATGAAATACAAAATAATTCTGTTATAAAGTAAAGATATTCTAATAAAAATTAAGAAACTATACTAAATTTTAGGAAGATATGCCAAAAATGATGTAAGTAAATGATTAAATACAACATATATCTGTTAAAAAGTAAAGAAATTATAATAAAAATTTAAACCGATGTAACAAAATTACAATAAAAATATCCAAACTTTAAAGATTCAGTAAAAGATCAGAACTTATACTTTCAAAGCTACGCAGCGACCATGTCATTTACTCAATCAATTCCAAAACAAAATTAATCCCAATATAGCTAACATATGTATGTCCATCATGCAAGCAATCACCCCACAACATATTACACATATTTAACTGTCCACATCATCCTACACACTTGAAT